>CABHPR010105322.1:0-16553 GCA_902168415.1 Peromyscus melanophrys
GGTCATTTGATGTGACTAGAGGCAAAGTGAGGGATTAGATTCTTAGAGATGCCAGGCAAGGGCAATGACAGTCAGGGAGGGTGGTAGCACTAGGTGAAAGATGACAAGAAGGTAGGTGCCAGACGCACACTTGACAGACAGGAGGGGGATGGTCACTTACGTTATGAATTTTATGTAAAATTCCAATCCCTCTCCTTGCAATGAGAAATAAGAGCACTGTGACAGATGGGGTGGCAGACCTGAAAGCCCTCTTGAACTGCATAGCTTCCAGGATTCCACACTAACACAGCTCAACATCAGCAAAATCACCAGCCAATCAGGAAGGCGGATGGAAAGCCAGTCATCTGTGGGACTGTCTGGAAAAGAGCCTTTGGTGTTTTAAAAGTCACTCACATCGCAAAGCTAAAGAACCATCAACCCACTCTGAAAATGGAAGTGGATGCGGTAGGGTTTGCTGGACACTGCCAGCTATACTCCATCTCCTGGATAGTTATATATTACGGGCAGCGCTAGCCCATTCAGATGAATGTTTTTCAACTTCACTCTGATCCAAAGCAATCATTCAAGGGCCTAGAGGTTTATAAAGAATTAAAATTGGGCAAAGGCCATTCCTCTACATTCAGCAGACTCCCATGGGGTAGTACAAGTTGCATAGCTTTTGGACTCAGGTGGACCTAGCTGGGTTTCTCTGTTCTGTTACTGGCTTTGAATAAAAGATATAATCTCTCTGGAATTCAGATCTCATTTATCAAAAAAAAAATGGGGAACTAGGACTTTTTGGTACTGTTACAGGAGTTATCAAGAAAACATAAAAAGCTGGTTGCCAAAGGAAGACAGGAATTCCCCCACAACCCCCGTGCACACCCCCAACTATGGTCTACATATAACAAAGCAGAGCATGCCCAGAACAGCCCACTACCTCTTAATGTTGGTACTCACCAGCATTCTGTTTATGCCAACAGGGAACCCACCAACATTTAAGGTGAGTCTTCCTACCTTAATTGATATAATCTACATAATCCTCCACAGATCTGCCCAGAGGCTTGTTTCTATGAAAATTTTAGAATCTGTCAAGTGAACAATCAAGATTAGCCATCATAATGATCTTGGGATCAACTCCTCTGGAAGGGGAGGAAGCAGAACTAAGCAGGGGGAGAGGTTTTAATGAAAGTATCAACTAATCTCCCCCGGAGTTTTGAAGATATGATGACTCTTTAAACTGCTCCAAACCAAGCCAAGGCCAGGTCTCTACACCTCACCTGCAGGGCTCATTTATACCTTCAGGCCAGTGACCACTAGATGTGGGCTACCCCAGGAAATGCACAGGATCTTAAACCAGCTCACTGCCTCTCTGAGAGAACTCCTGAAAGTGGAGGACAACAGAGGGTATAATACTGCATTTCAAAAGTGGGATGGGATGGTATAAGTGCAATGTTCACGACCTGCTGGGTTTGAGTTAGAAATGTGTGGGTGCCTCAGCAAACAATCTCTGCTGAGTGTCCTGGGGTTGGGGAGGAAGGTGGCACTTAAATTGACAATGACTTTTGCTAAGCCCTTAAGTTCTCTCCCATGAAAGCTGCTGGTGACTTCATCCAGAAGCCATAGGAAGGGCACACAGCTGGATGTTGTGGGCTTCAGTCTAGGTCATAACCCACAAAGAAATGGAAACTCAGAGCTGTAAGGGAAGAGGGTTTAGAAGAAAGCACAGCAATGGAGAAGACTAATAGATTTGGGCTTTTATGGGCTATGGATCTTCCGGAAGTTACAAGCCTTCACAGACCTCAATGTCTGAGTTTCCTCCTGGATGAGAGTATTGGCGTGGACCACATGGTGACCATTGTTGCTTGGCAAAGTTCCAGTATTTCAACTTTGCAGATCACAATTTTCCAGCACCCTTTTGAAAGGATGAAGGGCGCTGGTTGGTCGGCAGAAAAGCCACAAGCCACGACCATGACTACCAGAGTTATAAAGAGCTTTATTAGAAGGAAATAGGGGATAGGAGGGAGGAGCCAGGCCTGGCGGGGGAGGGAAGCAGTTAGCAGAGCAGAGAGCAAAGAGGAAACAGAAAGAAGAGGGTGGGGGTTCAAGTCCAATTTTTTAAGGCAGGGATTTCATCAGCACCTGCTGATGATGTAAGATGTTAGACCCAAGCTGCACATGTACAGAATCTTAACATTCTAGACTTTTTGCTTATTATAAAAAGCAAGTGGATAGTAATAATGGTGACATTTCTCCCAGAAAAACTGCTTCCGGCTGACTTTGTGGGCATCAGTTGGCTCTTAGTGGGGGTAGGGAAGGGGGTCTTCCAGAGGTAGACAGGCGTTCTGGGATGATGAGCTGTCCTGCTGCCTTGGAGCTGTCCATCCCTCTTGGCTTGGCACTCTGGCTGCTTTTGTATCTGACAGGTTGCTGGTGAGACAGGAAAAGCCTGAAGTAGATCTGACCTGTCCAGATGGATTTAAGCTGGTTTCTGGAGCTTGGGAGAAATTTTGAACATGTTAAGAAGCAGCCGTGAGAAAATTAGTGACCATGGTAGCATTTAGTACTCTGCTTATATTGGTTAGTGTTAATGAGAGAGACAGAGAGATTGGAACATGTTTTAAGCTTTATCAGAGACAGATTATTTTAAAGTCTGTTTTTGTAGAACCCAGATGCTTTTGGGTCTCGGGGTGTAAATACTTTTTAGCTGTTACAGTTTCTTACTTGATGATCTCTGGACTCCAGTTCTGTGGTGGTCCTGTACCATTAACTGAGCAGTGAGTTAGAAGTGGGAACTGGGAAGAGAAAAAGCTTGTGGTGCATGAGAACTTCTTTATTTGGAATTAGGGACAAGGCAGAGATCAGGGCCCTGTCTGTGTGCACAAGGAGGAGAAGCACAGGCAGGTGGGTCTGGAGTGAGGCACATGGAGGGAGCAATGAAATGAAAGGTCCTATCTTAGCTGGAAAATCTTTTCCCATTAAGTAACCCTGAAAGTGCAATTAAATCTGGTAAGGTGGGTAAGGCTGTCCTCCCTACCCCGACAATAGGGAAACGAGGAGAGGTAAGACCCCAAAAATTCCCAAAGTGGCTCTGGTGTCCAGAAGGAAAGAAATGGATCGCTTCCATGCTGCATTCTGGGTTCCCTGCAAACCTGTGGCCAAGCCTACGTCTGCTGGAGGTTTTAGCTTGATGTTCCCATGCCATCTTGGTGCCTGGGGGCAGTCAGCTGACCACTTGTCTTTCTAGGCAGCACTTTCAACAAGGCTCAACTGATAGCCTGGCAGAGCAATCACTAACCTGCGTGGCCTTTTTCCTCACTTAAAACAGGGACCCATGCCAGGCGGTGGTGGCGCACGCCTTTAATCCCAGCACTCGGGAGGCAGAGGCAGACGAATCTCTGTGAGTTCAAGGCCAGCCTGGTCTCCAAAGTGAGTTCCAGGACAGGCGCAAAGCTACACAGAGAAACTCTGTCTCAAAAAACCGGGGGAAAAAAAAAAAAAAACAGGGACCCAACAGTTTTTGGGAGCCAGTGTATGCCAGTACTTGGCAATTTTGTTCTCGGGCTTTTTATCTCTTCCCTGGTGCACCTTGAATGCCACAGATGAAACTTTCACCTGTGGGGTCAGGAGTCTTGCTCTCCAGATGCTTAAGTTTTAGTCCCATGTCAAGGAGGTCTGAGGGACAAGAGACGGATTTTACTCTGTGTCTTGAATTTTTTTGATGTCTGCTGGCTTGAGGACAGCCTTTGGAAGATCTGCCAGGAGGCAGGCTATAAACTGATCTCTGGCTTAAGAGCCATCCTGATTACTGTAAACTTATTTGCATGGATCCTAGCCTGCTTCCAGACCTGTCTGTGCCTCTCAGGCAGCTTGAGAATGAGTGGGAGGAGTTAAGATGAGTTAGGGTGAGAGTCAGCAGAAACGGCCTGCCCAATACTGGAAAGCAGAAGTCAGATAGACAGAAGTGGGTGCACATGGCAGGGGGGCTGTAGGGGAAGGGAAAAGGGTTCAGAGCTTTGGTAGGAAGCTTGGGGATAAAGTAACTCTTCATTTGCCCATTTGCTTGAAGAAGTTCCCGTGAAGCCATTATGCAGCCAAATTTACTGGTATCTGCCCCTGTGTCCCGTGGCTGCAGCCGAGAGAGAAAAATAAAAAATTAAAATAACAAACTGGGATCCTAGGCTCCTATCTCAAGTGTCCCTGAGGTAGAAGAAGGATCTATGAATCAGCACAGGTTACTCAAACTGTCGTCACAGTATGAGTAAGGGCTGGGAGTGTACATAGCACATGGACCACCCGGTGGTCCGACAGCATCCTATACTTCATCAAGATAGAATGTGTCCTTGCCAGCACAGCCCAAAGACTCCCCCCCACCCCGGACTCATGTGTGGTGGGGAGACATGGCGGTGGGTGTGTGGGTCCAGTGGCTGGGAAAATGAAAAAGCAGATCTGGCAGTCACCGGGCAGTCGCAGGTCCTTGACTACGTTCCTGACATTCAGCCCCGGATGCTGAGTGCACAGAATTTCCTGTCCAAGTCACAGCACCAATGAAAGAATGAACAGCACTGGTTGGTTGGCAGAAAAGTCACAGGCCACAGCCACAACTGCCAGAGTTTTAAAGAGCTTCATTAGAAGGAAATAGGGGATAGGAGGGAGGAGCCAGGCCTGGCAGGGGAGGGAAGCAGGGAGCAGAGCAGGGAGCAGAGAGGAAACAGAAAAAAGAGGGTGGGGGTCCGAGTCTGACTTTTTAAGGCGGGGATTACATCAGTGCCTGCTGCTGATGTAAGAGATGTTAGACCCAAGCTGTGCATGTACAGAATCCTAGTGCCTTTTACTTTCATTTTTAATAATTCTCACTATTATGCCTTTCTCTTTGGGAAATTTTGTTCAGGCTTTGGTGAAGGATGAAATGTATACAATGGTAGCCCCTTTAAACAAAATAATTCTTTGGAAAAATCCCCACCACTGGGGAACCATATAGCGTGATAACTCTACCTACTCCCACACAAGTTAATACCAAGCTGCTAGAAAATTTAGGGAAGTAGCATGTACTTGATGTTTGATCATCAAGATTTATAAATTCCTATGGTCTACTGAGGTTCACAGTAGTATTTCTCTAGCTTTGTCTTTGCTCACTTTAAGCTTTAGCTATTTGGATAAACTGAGTCATACAAGAAATGGCAATATTCTATAATGGAATTTCTGATCCCCCAAGAAAGTCCCTTTCCCAAGGCCAGACCTTTAGACAAGTCTCCATTTCCTCAGGGGCTTGAAGAATGTTCTTGTTTGCTAAAAAGGGAGTCAAATTCTTATCTCTGGCAAGAGGAACTTGTTGGTCCTCCATTAACATATGACTGGTGCCTACTGTTAAGGTCACTGCTAGATTCCTGAACCTCCATCTCAAGCTGCATCCCAGCTCACATGCCTCCTTTCTTCCATTTAATCCAATATGCAACCATACAGTTTAAAAGGTGTATTCTTTTTTCAATAAATGTGATGACAGTCATCCTGATTCACCCTCAGATCGGGTCAGTCTCCTCCTCCCCCCCCCCACCGACTCCACACATCCTCTTTGGGACCTGAACCCCACCGAAGCAGGTTTCTGGCAGAGTTCGTCCCATGGTGCTGGTCAAATAGCCAAGAACACAACAGTTAACTTTCCATGGATGAATTTCTACACCAACTTCTAAAGCACTCACACTCACTTTCACCCTCCAGACCTTCACCTTAACATCCCAACTACTGCATACATCTGCTACTCACTTGTCAGCTGCTGCCTACACAGTTACCTCTGGTAGAGGAGTTTGTCATATCCAACATGGCATCTGATTCTTCTATTGGACAGTAGTATTCATGAGCAAGTCTTCAATCACCTCTATGCTTCCTTTATCATATGGCAGATGCCTGCGTGCAAAATACTCTCAAATCCTTCAGCCTCAGCTCTCCTTGAAGCTTGTTTCTAACTTTTGTTCCACTATCGACCCCACCCTACTCCCATTTGAAAATGAAGATTTTGTGAACATTCAACTCAAAGTGAGTTTACTGGTATCCTATAAAATGCCCTGAGCAGAGATATAACAGCAGTATACTGTATCTTCATCCTGAATGTTAGAGTTCTATCAGTGTGTATAAAGACGATTAAATATGGTTATAAAGGGATGCTGGGGAAATGGACCAGGCAGTAGAGTGCTTGCTGCACAAGCATGAAGACCTAAGTTCAATACCCATAACCCATGCAAAAAGCTATTTAAGATGATATGTGTTGGTGATCTTAATGCTAGGGAGGTGAAGCCAGGAGGATCCCCGGGGCTTGCTGGTCAGCTAACCTACCCCAATAGGTGAGCCCAGGTCCCAGTAAGAGATCTTGTTTCAAAAACCAACATCTGAGAAACAGCATCTGAGCTTGATCTCTGACCTTGGACTTCCCCAGGTTCATGTACCTGCCCACATATATACACTTAAAGGAATATACACAGATAAATAAATGTTTAATGTCATTTAAACACTGTATTTCCTTAATGGGAACATCCAAGCTTTCTTCATACAGGGCTAAGTCTTTTAGACTTATATAAATTATTTACATTTATCCCATGATGGGATCAGTTCTGATCTGTATTTACAGTTCCTATAGATTCACCCTCATTTCTTTATGACTCTGACAATTCAAGGCTGTGTTTTCTAGTCAGTTTTCCTAAGTACAGGAATTACTATTATGCCCAGATCATGGGGACCCCAAAAGACCACCATGGAGACCAAATCCTTATGTAAAAGCAAAGAGCCTTTATTTCAAGCTTGAGCTTGGTGTCTCTGTCTATCTGACGCAGTGGTGAGAGCAGAGAGCCCTGAGCTGGGACTGTGTAGGGTTTTTATCATAGCAGAGGTTGGGGTGAGGGGATTTTCAGGGTTCAGGACCCTGATTGGCTGACATTTGTCTAGGAGTGTCTTGGTAAATACGGGGAAATGGGTGTGACCTAGGCTCAGGGACATCTGGCTATCTTATATAATCTTATCTAACCGTTGGATGTCAGGTACTTCACCTTAGATGCTGGCCCATCCCTGGGTGGATCCCTGGGTGGTGTCAGCTTATGGCTTTTCCTGGCTTATGGCTTATTGCCTGGCAGCAAGCCTGTCATGGTAGCTGCATGGTCAAGCTGTTTGGGCCCCTCCTCCACTAACTTTCAAGTCAGCCCTTCTTAGCCACAGCCATGTTGATCCCACTCATTTTATTTGAAATATTCATTTCAAGAAACTCATTTTTAAAATATAAATTCATTAAAGGAAATGTTATTACTAAATTTGGCTATTAATGTGAATTGTCTTTGGAAGTAGAGTACAAAAAAAACAAATAAAAGGAAATTAAATCAAATAAATTATATTCTAGAAAAAAATAGTTGCTTGTCCACGGTTTTATTTAAAAGGGGATATTCAAAGTTTAGAGTTGTGTTTCAGGCATCTTGACCCAAAATACGGGTTTATTTCTTAAAAGTTTGAAAGGAGATTAATACTAAGTTAATTAAGATTAACATTAAGTCATTCAATGTTATTGTGTCACCTGGCCCACATAGAGCATGGTAACATTTGCCCCATACTGATCTAAGTTACTCATAAAAAGACTATATTGCTGGGGTGTGAATGGAACATGTATGCCTTTAATTCCAGCACTCGGCACACAGAAGTCACTTGATCCCTATGAATTCAAGACCAGACTGGTATGCACAGCAAGTTCTAGGCCAGCTAGAGATACATAGTGAGACTTTATCTCAAAAAGAATTCTATTTTGACAGATTTATATGTTTATTGTTTATAACTGGGATCTAGCTTAAACACAGATATGCCTGTTATGAATTATTGTGCAGGGGAGACCCTCGAGGATATCCCATGCCTGCAAGGAAACATGCGGGCATGGCGGTAGCTGTGGCAGCAGTAGCCAGTAATTCAAAACCCAGATGCTGCATCCACATGAAGAGCTTGTTATAATAGAGAGAAGAAGAGAAAGATAGGAAAGAGAGAAACAGAAAGAGAGAGAGAGAGGGGTCAAGGTTTCCTTGTGGGAGGAAAAGCAGAAGGGAGAGAGAGGTGGGGGAGCAGTTTGTCCTTAGAATGAGGCTTTTACATCAGAATGCAGGTGGTGCCAAGGGGGTGGGATTTCAAGGGGCGGGTCAGATTATTAATATTCCTCTGTTTTGATTATTATAAAAAGCAGTGAATTATGGGAGCAAGTGGGGCAACAAGGGTGCTGAACTCTCAAGGCTACTTCAAGCTGACAGGGGGTGAAGTGGGGAGGAGCAACTGGGAGTCACGCATGGTGGGAGGCAGGAGTGAAGAAGCATTCAGTTAGCTGTCATGGTGGAAATCTCAAGTGTATGTTCCTTGAGGTTGCTAGGAGAAAAAAATAGATTGTCCATGTTCATGTGTTGTTTTTTTTTTTTCCAAAATGAACTGAGCAGATAAGGAACAGATAAATTGAAGCATTTAAAAGTCAGTCAGAAGCCAGGTGGTGGTGGCGCACGCCTTTAATCCCAGCACTCGGGAGGCAGAGGCAGGCGGATCTCTGTGAGTTTGAGGCCAGCCTGGGCTACCAAGTGAGCTCTAGGAAAGGCGCAAAGCTACACAGAGAAACCCTGTCTCGAAAAACCAAAACAAAAAAAAAAAAAAGAGAGAACATGAATTTGGTAGGGGAGATGTGTGGAATTTGGGGGGAGGGCAAAATGGGAGTGATATATAGTGTTCATGAAATAAAACTTTTTTTAAAAGAGGAAAAAGAAAACTGGCATTTTACATAACTCTACTGAAGCTATTATTTTAGTCTCCAATTTGCAGATGAGGTGCAGATTATGGGTGTAAATTTTTCTTGGGTTGCACTTCATTTTTTCAGACAGATGGTTGTAGAACGTGTTCCAGAACAGTTCTTACTGGCCCATGGTCTAACATCTAATCTGACAAATGACCAGTTGTTCCTTTCTCAGGAAATCTGTCTCTATGAATAATTCAGCATGGTCTCAGACTTTCAATCCTCCTGCCTCAGCTTCCCAAGAGATGACACTACATGCATGTGTCACCATGCCTGCTCTCTTGAGTTGCACTTTATAATAGAAGGTGCCAGGCTTGGATCAGGAACGTCTGGCTCCAAGAGCCATCTTTTGAAAAATTCTACCACAAGAATACAAATGAAAAGCAGACACCAGAAGCTCTTTTCTGGAACAGTTTGGTTCTCAAACGTGGACAGTAGAGCCACCTGATGGGCCTGTGAAACTCAGATCTCTGAGTCCACCTGGAGTGTTCCTCTCAGCAGGTCTGGGACAGAAACCAGCTTCTTGAGTTCCCAGCCAATTCCCAGGTGCTGCTGATGCAAGGGAGTCCAGATATCACTTTTCCTGGAGCTTGACCTCAATTGATACTCTTTCTTATTTCTGGGTAAGTGCTCTGCGAGGCCAAGTGCACATCATCTACTGGAAATTTTTTAAGTAAATGCACTCATAGCTGGGATATTCTGTCCCAAAGAATCATGCCTTTTGAAGGCAATTCTGGGCATCTCTATTCTCATCAGGCTGCTGTTGACTTCTGCCTGCAGCCCAGTTAAAAAATCAGTGGTTTGTAGAATATACCCATGAACACAAATATGCTTTGGGCAGCTGGTACCATGTTTTTGTCTTTGTGATCTCTTTAGCAGACTGCCTGGGCTGTGGCCCCACACACTGACTTAAAGCCTATGTAATGGGAAAACTGTCTTCTTGGTTACATTTTGTGTGGAAGTCTCCTGGGTTGGCAGAGGATTTTGTTTTCACCGTTTCCTCGTTTCCTTGGCAAGGTCACACAGAACTGAGTCACAAGGGAAGTGCCCCGTTGCTGATTAGGTGCTTCCCCACTGGCACCCTTGTTTCTAGTACTCAGCACATTTCCTCCTGCTGAGTCTCTAAGACCTGTGATGGCAGAACCTGCGAGAGCAACATTTCTATAACTTTCTCAATAACTAGCAAAGTACCAGGAATGTTGTGGGTAGTCAAAGCAGGTTGAAAAACAATTCAATTGAGTTGGGACAATTAAATAATCCTGGTACCATTTGAGAGTCCAAGTTTTTACGAGCTGAAATATCTCCCTTTTAGGATTGGAGATATGGCTCAGTAGTAGTATGCTTACCTGGCACACTCAAGGGCCTAGGTTCCATCCCCAACACCACCAAATAAACAAGCTTCATTTAACTGCTGTATGAGATTTAATTGCCATCGTGAAGGATTGAGAAGATGGACACTTGATGGGACTCTGATGCTCAGAGTTCGGGCTTTTGGAAAATAACTAGGACTCACTAAGATTGCTAGGGTGGGCCTCCCATGCTTTAAAAGAACAGGAAAAAACCAGAAGGGATACACAGGTATGCCTTGTGTCTCCAGTGATCTGAAGTCCTGTCACCTCAGGACTTTGCCAGCAAGAAGGCTATCACCAGGCATGGCTTCTCAGCCTTGTGCCTCCAGGACCATGAGCCAAAACCAACCTCTGTCTTTATAAAGTTCCCTAGCCTCTGGTGTTATGCTTCATTGTTGAAAAACAAAATGGAGGTTACATTCACTTACAAGATGGAGAGAAAATCTAAATGATATGAAAGGTCGTCATAATAATGATGGCTACCACCTCCATTGTCCTTGCAATAGGTTGATAACTGTTATAAGTACTTCCCATGTGTTATCAGTCTAGGTCAGTGGTTCTCAATCTTCCTAATGCCAAGACCCTTTAATACAGCTCCTCATGCTGTGGTGACCCTCAACCAGAAAATTATTTCATTGCTACTTTATAACTGTAATTTTACTCCTGTTGTGAATCATAATGTAAATATCTGACATGTTGGATATCTGATATGTGACCCCCAAAGGGGTCACGACCCACAGGCTGAGAACTGCTGTTCTAGGTCCTTCACACAATAGCTGTGTTTTACAAATGAGGAAACTGAGGTGGAGGGAAATGATTTGCTTAAAGCCAGAGAGCTTGTATGCAGCAGGGGAGACAGTCCGGCCCCAGGTTCTTTTCACTAATGTGCCCAATCTCTGAAGAGAGGCACATTATTCCCTAGGGTGACTTGAATGAGAATGCTGCCTCCACCCCCATAGACTCATGCATTTGGATACGAGGGCCCTAGTCAGTGGCACTGTTTGGGAAGGTTACGGGACTTTTAGGTACTGCGGCTTTGTTGGAGGAAGCATGTCACTGGTGGTTGGCTTTGAGAGAGAGTGCATATCTGTGGGAGTCCAGCTCCCACCTTTTGAAGGGTTCTTGAGTGGAGGAAAGAGAGGTAAGAAAATAGCACATAGAAAGACAGACCTAGATGATGAGAAGGAAGACAGAAACACAGAATAGCTTCAGGAAGGCCTGGGTCAACACCCAGTCACCCAGAGATTTATTCAAAAGGGCTTTTTATAACATGCCAAGGGGAGAGGCAAAGGACCTCCCCCTTGCAAGATCAAAGCACACTGTACAGCCAAGTGTAGACCCTTCCAAACACCTGGTAAACAAGCCCATGGCCAAATCATCTCCTTATGCATCCCTGCTGGGTAAAGCAAGCCCAGATTCTCTGACCCCAAGTAAGTTGGGCCTCCACAGTTCCCCCTTCTTAATAATATGTGAGGTTCAGAGCTTAACTCTATGCAGCTCTGAATCAGCGTTCCACTAAGCAAATAGCTGGAATAATTATAGCAGTCCTCCTCCTCCTTATGGCTGCTCCACCTCCCAGTAAAAGAACAGAGGATGATAAAGATGGAATGGCCTTTGTGAATGGGTCTAAGATGATGATAGCAGCAGAGACTTCGGACTCCAGCAACAGGTAAAGCAAGTCCAGATTCTCTGACCCTGAGCAAATTGGGCCCCCACACATATCCTGGTCACACTTGCGTTCTTTACTTCCTGCATATGGGTAGAAATGTGATCTCTGTCCGTGCCTTATGGACTCTAGCCCTCTGGAATGGTAAGGCCAAATAATCTGTTTCTTCTGTATTTTGCTTTAGTCATGGTCTTTTATCACAGCAACAAAAAGTAACTAATATATCCCTGCCCTGCTTCTAAGGAAACCCACTCTCCCAGCCTCATCCTGTCCAGTGGCTGCCGGGGCTATGCTCTGAGCACTTCCCTGACCAGCCTCCACTGGATCCTTTCCTAGTCTTCACAGTTGGTTTCTTTCTACCTCCCTTCTAATCTGTATTAACAGCCCTGTGGTGACTGCCAAAGCCCCCAGGAGACCCAGTGCTGTGGGCACTCCAGATGAAGCCTTGCTCTGAGAGGATGTTGGCCTGGAGGTCTGGACAGCAATGAAAGGCTTCTCTGGGACAAGAACCCAGCTGTGAGAGGGACCATAGGAGAGAGGGACAGGTCTGAGATGTCAAGGACCCTGCAGGGAACAATGATACCTGGGGGGCGAGGGAGCTGGGACTTCTCTGGACCACAGGAGTGCCAGCCTGGATCTCTGTTGATGAGTTGATACTTCTGTACCCCTGGGCATGCCCAGGGAGAAGGGGTGAGCCCTCATTACCTGACATTCATTCACTGGGCTGCTCAGGAGCATTTATTGAGTATCTGCTGTATGCCTATGGCTGATGAGTGAAGTCCAGCTGATGTTGCACCCAGAGATGCCCTGGATACCTGCCCACCACATGGCTGGGGCCTCTTCCTTCGAGCAACTTCACATGCACAGACTCAGTGGACTCTAGAAATAATCTTTATTTTTTGGTAGGCCTTAAAGGGATGTGAGCACTGGTGGGTCCTCATGGCCTAGCAGGGGCATCCTTGTCTCTGGCAGCTCTCCCAATGGCTCCAAATGATGCTGCTCCTCTTGGCCAGCCTAAGGGCAGCGGGAGCAGGTTGCTGACACCCAGAATCCTAGACACTCTTACTCAGACACCCTCTTGTCTGCACCTGCCAGCTCCTGGTGGCTCCCTCAGCATGTCCCAGTACTGGAGATGCCTGAGCCTCTCTAAATCCCCCTTCTCAGGGGACCTCCAGGGGCCCCCACTTATTTCTCTTTAGTCTCTGCTTCTGTTCACTGGGTGCCTACCTCTCCCCTGTTGTTCTGGGTTTCCGTGATGCTCTGTGACTGCCCCCCAAATTTATTCAGCTCTATCTTCAGCCTATGAGAAAAGCAGAGAAAAGAGAATGAGCAATTGCCCAGGGTATCAGGGAGGAAGAGTCAAGACAGAGGCCTGAAGAACTGAGGCCCAGGTTGAGGGGCATGACCTTCTCTCACCCACAGTCCTCAGGGGTCTTCTGGGCCTCCCTGGCTGTCTGCAGCCGCCTCTCCACTTCCTGCAGCCGGGTACGCAGCAAAGACCCTGCAGGCAGTGTCTGGACATCAAGGTGGGTTCTCTGAGGCACTGTGTCCCACCACCCATCACTGCCCGAGAGCCTCACTCTCCATCAGCAGCTGCTCTTTGCTGCATTCCATTGCGCTGATCTCCTGGGTCAGTCGATGCTGCAGGACCTGTGAGGACGGAGGCCTGTCTCTCTATCCCTTGTCCTGACTATACCTCCAGCCCACCCCTCTTTGCACTTTCGACAAAGTCCTTCCCTCCAGTAGGTCACTCACTCATTTTTTAACCCTGCAGTTTCTGCTGTGGCTACAGACTCGCTTCACACCAATGTCCCCTCATATTTCTCAGAATCTATTTCTTACAATTCTTCAGATCCTCGCTCCCCAGTTGCTATTCTTTGAATGTTCCAGAAGTTCAGCCTTTCTCAAGAATGCACACTTATCTTCTGCACTCAAGTGCTCCACATGTGTGGTCAGATGCCAACAGGTCAGAGACGGTGCCCCAGGCTTACAGGATCTATCTACTTTGCCTTCTTGGCTGGAGTCTGGCTATGCATTCCCCCTGCCCCTAAAAAACTTGAGGTGGAAAGGTTCTTTTGGTATACTGCTGCCTCTCCCTGCCTGGAATGTCACCTGATGCTCCTATCTGCAGCTGAATGAAGGTTTTCTCAAGGTTCCCGTGGGCCACTTTGAGAAAACACAGAATCCATAAAAGCCATGACAACAGCCAGCAAAGGATGCTAGGTATAGAAGTGAGGGATGGGGCAAAGCGGCCAGTTGTGGGGTCAAAGGTGACAGGAGAGAGGAGTCAGGGTCTCTCCCAGAGCACTGGGCCTCAGCAGGGGTGGGGACCAGACCACTCACAGACACACTAAAGCCGTGGGAGGAGTGGAGGTTGGAAGGGACATTGTCGCTTACATGGAACTCCCAGAGGTCCTTGCGCTGACTTGTCAGATCCTCCAGTAGCTCTTTAGCATTCAACCTGTGGACAGACACCCAGCCTTGAAAAAGTTAGGGCCAGGACCCACTCGGCAGTCAGGTTTGGGGTGCCTCCTGCTCAGGCCTTCGGGTCCTGCCAGTGCTCCCCTCCAGGGGTCTGTAAAAGCCTCCTCTCTTCAGC
This sequence comes from Peromyscus melanophrys, assembly GCA_902168415.1. Taxonomy (NCBI): domain Eukaryota; kingdom Metazoa; phylum Chordata; class Mammalia; order Rodentia; family Cricetidae; genus Peromyscus; species Peromyscus melanophrys. Next base: position 14,385 of record CABHPR010105322.1, read on the forward strand.
ACCTTTTCTTCCGGCAAGCTCCACTTGCACCCTGCTTAGCTGCCCACCAGATTCCAGGCTTAGGAATAACTCCAGCTTCCTCAGTCTGAATCCTGACAACTGGACTGTATGCTTCCTGGGCAGGGACTGGATCATTCGCAGTAAGACTCTGCCTGAGCCCTCACTCTCTCCAAGAATGCTTCTCATTCTTTTGTTACAGGTGATCCGTTATGGATCCCTATGGGGGACCACAGCCCTGTCCATTTTGTTGCTCCTACAAATGTGCCTTCCCATGAAAACTTTACGAGGGTACAGTTGGTCAAACTGTTGAGTTTATTCCATCACCACTCGTAATGATTAGGGAACTATCCTGTCTTGGTGCTCTGTTTCATAGAAGGGAAATAAGGAGTGTGTATCCAGGACTTGTTACACTAGCTCTTGTCAAGCTGGGGCAGAGCTGGGAAGGACTCTTACCACTGAGTCTCACTTTCCCTCTCCTGGCAGTGCTTCTGGAGAAGCATCAGAGCCTCTGTGGAGAAAGCAGACAAGACAGCCTGATGAAGGACCTTGGCAGAACAAGGTTAGGTAGAGTCCAGGGGCCCCACATGACCTTGGGCGTTGGTGGGCACTCACAGGACTTGCGTGCATCCTCCACATGAGTAGCCAGGGGAGAGAGTTGAGAGAAGCCCCATGGCCCTGCTTTCAGTGGGACTCCTGTGGCTGCTTAGGAGGGTGAGCTTTGTGAAGCAGTGGGAAGAATAAAGAATGGCGAATACCTTTTTTTTTGCACAGGACCTCCTCTAGGTGTCCTTTCTCTTCATTCACTGTAAAACATGGTGACACTTTCAGCCTCTGGAGGCTGCACCCCTTATCCCCACTGCAATTCCACCCAATAGGCAAAATCACACAGAAGATGGGGGAGAAGTGAGGCATCTTCTTTCTATCAGTCACTACCTCCCACAGGGCGCCCCCAATTCCTTCCCCTGAACCCCCACATCCATGTTCTCTTAAGTGCCAACAGAGTCAAAGGAGTGACTAGGACGAAGAAAGTACAAGTTCGTGCTGGAAAGAAGAGTGAACTACTAAAGAAGGAAATACCACGTCAGGTAGAAACAGAGGCTCTGAAGAAAGAAACTAAGCAGAAGCAGAGGGAGGGAGAAGCAAGGTGGAGGAGGGGTAGGACTCTGTTTTTAGATGAAATCATCCAAAATGGTCGTGTTAGGGCTAGCTGAACTGTGAACTGAAAGATAACATGATACAGTGGGCAATCTGAATTGTATGGGCGAAGGGGACTGCGGGCGAGGGCACAGCCTGGGCAAGGGCACGGCCTGGGCGAGGGCACAGCCTGGGCGAAGGCCCTGAGCCATGTTTGGAAATGCCTGCGGCACTCAAGGGCCTCACTCACAGGAATCTAGTTCCCGATGCATGGCCTCCTGGAGAGCTTGAGCCTCTCCCAGCTCTTCAATGGATCTCTTCTTTGCTGGACCAAGGAAAGGAAGAAGGGACTGTGTGAGCGCAGCCCTGCCGTTTTTCTGTGGCTTGTTATAGTGGTATTCTATTTGTACTGAAATGTGATTTTATTTGTATGTTAATAAATAAAGTTGCCTAGGGGTCAGAGCTATCAGCAAGCCATAGCGAAAGCCAGGGCGGTGGTGGTGCACGCCTTTAATCCTAGCACTCGGCAGGCAAAACTAGGTAGGTCTCTGTGTGTTCAAGGATACAGCCAGCAGTGGAGACACACGCCCTTAATCTCAATACCAACCATAGAAGACTTGGAGGTCTGTACAGAGAGGTAGTTATGAGGCAGTCACGTAGTTGAGTTTACAACCAATGAGAAGGAAGAACGAGAACTTTTATTTAAAGACGAACGGACAGGAAGTAGCCCCCTTTTCGGAGAGGTCTCTTGGCGGGAGAGGCTAGCTGGCGGAAAGCGGGTAAGACTCTTAGCTCTGACCTCTTTGGCTTTCATCTTTACATTGGCTCTGTGTCTCTTATTTAATAAGGCAGTTGGTTACATCTACATTTGGCGCCCAACGTGACAAGAATCCATAAGAAACCGCTTGACTCGGCTTGGCTGCGGGTCCGCCGCTGGTCCGGTCTCCCGCCTTGGCGGTCGGCTCCGGACGGCCGGCTCTCTAGCCGGGGCCGAGTCGGTTTGGCCTCAGGCCCCAAGCGGTTAGCTTAAAAGCC
>CABHPR010105323.1:0-15027 GCA_902168415.1 Peromyscus melanophrys
TGTGTGTGTGTGTGTGTGTGTGTGTGTGTGTGTGTGTGTAAGTGTGTGTGTACTTGCTTGGTAGACACATATTACAAGCCCATGAACACATGACTAGAAGCCAGAGGGTGATGATGTCTGCTGTCACTGTCCTCGTTATTTTTGGGGTCAGACTGTGAACCTAAAACTCACTGTTTTGCCTAGGCTGGCCTGCCCATCCAGTTCTCAGGCTATATCCACCCACCAGTACTGGGGTTACAGGAGCACTTTGCCATGCCTGAGTTTGACATATGTATGGGGATCTGAACTCAGACCCTCTTGTTTTCACAGCAAGCACTGTTACCCACTGAGCCATTTCTCTAGACATTTGTATATTATACTGCATAGTAATATCAAGTACCTGATTGCTTTATGTTGCATGAATTATAGTAAGCAATTAGAGGACATTAAATAAAACTAAATCATGTAGGTCAATGGTAGTGGGAATTGGGGAATATTTTATTTTCTTCTCCTAATAAACTGTCACTATAATAATTTAAGAAGGTCTGACCTGGTGTAAACTTGTGTCTCATATCTCCTACTTGCTGATTCACATATACAAACTTCTAATGGTTGCCTAGGGACTTCACCCATATCATATCTTCAGAGCAAAGCTGAGGGAACATTATCTTTATGTACTAGTGAACAGATATATAAAGCAATGATGATTAAAGCATTCCCAGTGAGGGATAAAAGGATGTTAACTCATGGAATCCTTCCTCAGGAAGCATATCTACATGCAGATGAAAGTCAGTGTGTGTGTGTGTGTGTGTGTGTGTGTGTGTGTGTGTGTGTGTGAGAGAGAGAGAGAGAGAGAGAGAGAGAGAGAGAGAGAGAGAGAGAGAGAGAGATCCCCCTAGATAATGTATCTTTTGTGTAGATCTAGTAACAATAGAAAATTGTTTTTGAGTTTCTTCTGTTAGTTTCAAGCATAGGATCATCCAATCATCCAAAGCACTAACTCCTAACAGAGTCTTTTCAAATGGCTTTGCTGCTGTGATTTTGTTCTATTCACTTGTGATTTTGTTCTATTCATTTGGACCTGTGCAAACTTCTTGTATTTAGGACACACACTTCTACATTATATGAAAACATATTTGCTAAAATTTCAAGTACAATTTTTGTTGCTAAATCACCTTCATTTTACCAAATTTCTGCAAGTACTGACTATATGTAATGATTGTTGTTGAATATTCATCCATGAATTACATTATGTAATTCCAATTACTCATCTCAATAACAACTCATGTCTCCTCTGAGCTCTCATCCCATTGTTAAATCAGTCCTTCTATTCTACTTCAAAGAGTTTATTCATTATTGTTAGAAACAAGTGAGTGCCAAAGGTACTATTTTTCATGCTTACAGCAATTTCACATCCACTTGTAGCTCTGTTTGTAAAGTTTAATTAATTCTTTAATCCCCCAGCTACCTTTGTTTCATGAGCTAATTCCTTGAGCAGTTTTAAATGGGTATGAATACACTCTGCCTTGTTGACATGCCTACGTGCCTCTTCTAAGCTGCCTTACATACTACTGACAGATTGAAGACATTGTTAGAGTAGAAAAAGGAAATAATGATACTTTTCCTGAGAAAGCCACATGCATTTTAATATGGTTCAGAAATGGTCACCTGTTTTATTTAATTTATTCATTTTATATAAAATAAGGACAGTGAAAAGGGTTTCATTTATGAGTAAAATATGCTGTAGGATGACAAGATGGTTACTGTTTGACTGTTTTTGGAAGAAGGCCATATTTTGTAGCCCAATTCATGGTCCTCTTGCTGTAGCCTTCTGAGTACTAGAATCACAGGCAACTGCCATCATACTTGGCAGTGTTTTTTAATTCATTAAATGGGAGATTATTTTTAAAAATTACTTTTGCTTAGGTTTGTGTTTGATCATAGATAAACCTCACAACACTTTCATTTGCTATACATGATGGCAATCAGAATACACTATCCATTGATAAGAGAGGGTCTGGTAGCACATTGGTGAGTATAGTGAGCAGTGAGAATCCTAGTTGCTCTAACAGGATAGTTCAATTAGATCCCCAAAAAGTCAAGACATAAATGTGCCATGTGCAACCCCTGTGAGCACCCATTATAACTGGTGTCCTCCTATACGTGAGCCCAAATTAAAGAGTTGACCTTTGCAACCATATTATCTACTAATTTATTAATTTCCTCAAACAGTTCTCCTTTCTGTTACAAGAGTCCCTCTACCACAACTCTTACAAACCCATCTTTAGTCTCAGCACACTGCCACACAATGTAATTAATCTCCTACATCCAACATTTCTCTACAAGATGAACTTCATCAAAGGTTTCTTCTCATACCTCTCTTTCTTACCAATGTTTTCAGTCAACACATATCATTTCTGTATTGAAAATATGTAATTGTTCTGTTATTATTTATTCTCTTTTTGCTGAATCATGAACAGATTGATCAAAATTTTATGACTATTTAAAAATAGTGAAACTATTTCTATAATTCTAGCCCTTGCGGGGAAGAGGATGAAAGATCACTCGTGTTTGAAACCGGCCTGGGCTTGTTAACAAGTTACAGACCAGCCTTGGCTACAGAGTGACAACTTGTCCCAGACAGACAAATGAACAAGCAAACAATTGAATTAAATGAATAATTAAATAAATTAGTAGAGTAATAAAATTGGTTGCATTGAATTATCCCTTTTTTGCATCTATTTTGTTCTTACTGGCTGCTTAGATCTATTTTTCTTGAATCGATAATTGTTGACCAACATTTTTGTGCCAGCCACTGTGCTAAGTGAATAAGAAGCCTACATCTAGAACTAGCCACAGGAGAAGGGCATGATGGATACAGAGGTCACAGTATGTTTTCAAGGTGTAGGTTGATCCGGTTTTCTCTCTTTTTTTCCCCTCAAATTCAGTCTCTAGTACTTTTTAAGTGAGTATGAACCATTATATTTCATTATTTTTAAATGCCAGGCAAGAATTCATGGAAAACTTGCACATTCTTTGGATTTGTTAAGAATCAGACAGCTTTTTCCGTAAGAGCCAGTTCAGGAAATGGTAGATGCTTATTGCAATTATTTCAATGTAAAATATTGCCTCCAATGTTCAAGTTTCCACTAGATTCCCAGTTGGCAGGTGGTTTTTGGAATATGTGGAACTTTTCATTGGGAAATAAGTCACCATGAGTGGTCTGTGAGGTTATACCAGTCCCTGAGTCTAATATAGCTCTCTGGGCCAAACACATGTAAAGAGCTCTGCTAACCAGGAATGAAACCACTCCTACCACCTGAATGAAGCTGCTTATAAACTCTACATATGTTTTAAGCCCTTCATTCCTTCAGTTGTTTTTTTCAGGCATTTGGTTGTAGCATTGATAACAGTCATAAACAGATTTATAGATTTCAACCAATGACAAGCTCACTGGGATGTTTGGAAGGGCAAAGGTCACAAATACACTCAGGAACTGTAAAAGCTTAGCCATAGGTAAAAGAAAAAATAAGAATAGGCTTCATGTCCTGAATTTCATGAGGAACCTCTACAGAATATTCACTTTCCATTCTGATCATGTTGAACATCAACCAAGATATAAAAGTGTATCTCAAAACATTCATCCCAAGCTACTTTCCAAGTAATATATATATATAGTGGCTTTCAGATTGAAAATCCAACAGAATTAGTAAAGTCAGATGTCAGAGACGTATGAAGAGGTTTAACAAGGAAAATTCAGGTTGGTGGGAAATTACTAAAATTAATTATTGGCACAACTATGAATTTACATAAATTTCAGACTATAGACTATTTTCCATGTTTTGCTCACAGCCAGCACCTAGAGTGGCCTGTTTATAGGTTTGTACAATAAATTATTTAAGCTGTCTGTCAACCTAGTAATATAGTTATACTTTCATGCATTGACTTAAACTATATGGCTTTAGCAGTTAAGTTACATCAAGGTGTCACATTGATAAAGGTTTTGAGAGCTGAAACCCTTGGAGCAGGCACTGAGGGTTCTCACCTGTCACCTGGGCCTCAGAGCTGTAGTTACATGGTCTGATGAGATACTGGCTCTAGATTTCATGTTTCTCATCAGCACAGAAGCAGAGACACTGGGGAATGGCTTCCAGGAGCTGGGACCTTAACCTCTCAAGTACTCCCAACTTGTAACCTTGAGCTTAGTGATTGAGCCTGACATTTGTGGTTCTCCATCCTGCATGGAATTTCACTTGCAGGGTTATGCACTCCTGATCAACTCTCCCTACCTCTTATTACTTTTCCAACTGCATGTGATTGTGTCCTTGGATTACATTCCAATAAAAGCTATACCCACAAAATTTGTTTGCAGAAGGTCTGCTTTAGAGATTGCTTTAACTAAAAAGAGCCTTTAGACAATATATTTTTTAAAATATTGTGTCCATTAGCATACTAAAATGATCTTCTATGAGTTTATTCTATATATTCTCTTAAGTCAATATCACAAGAACTTAGGCATTTATCATTGCTTCCTAATTCCCTTCATTCTGACTTCATCTCTCTGGGACTGACCACCACAGCTACATTGTTGACTACAGGAAATACTGTCTTCTATTTCAATCACATGACAGGAGGGACATAGTGAACTCTGTCTCTTCTGAGTATGATCCCATCAAAATAGCTACAATATTGAACTTCTGACAGCAAGCATGAGAGACAGGGATGAAAAATGAAAAAGAAATTAATTCTCAGAACTGAGAAAAAGTTGGTGAATTCTATTTATCAGTGAGAGAAAGGGTTTCTCCTGGACTGTATCACCCTCAATAAATTGTTCTGTTGACATAATCAAAGTGATGAATTCTGTTTATTTTTTTTAATTAAAGACTGTAGCTGGAGAGTTTTCTCTCCAGCTCCCGCCAAGCCACAGCAGTCCGACAGCCCACTTATAAAATAAACACACAGACACTTATATTATTTAAGCTGTTTGGCCTAATGGCTCAGGCTTTTTGTTAACTGTTCTCATATCTTACATTAACCCATTTCTATTAATCTATACTTTGCCACGTGACTCGTGGCTTACCAGTACCTTACATCTTCCTTGTCATGGTGGTAGCTGGCAGTGTCCCTCTGCCTTCCTGTTCTCTCAATTCTCCTCTCTGTTAGTCCCGCCTATACTTCCTGCCTGGCTACTGGTCAATCAGTGTTTTATTTATTAAGCAATCAGTGCAACACATTTGACATACAGACCATCCCACAGCAAAAGACAGCTAGGAAGAATATAGCAGAGCTAAATATGACCAAGTGAAGAGGCATGAGCTTACACAGTGCATCATTTCTTTTGTCTTATTCCTTTCCTGCAAAGGTATATTATATAACTAACTTAAATGAGCTATAAAGAGGTAGTTTCTATTTCTTAAACATTTTGAAACTAGAAGAAGCCAGCATACAAAGTTATTTATCTAAAACTGATTAATTTTCTAGCTATAGGGAAATCTCACCAATTCCAAATACTTGACTTTAATCTATATTAACAGCATTCCTCTTTATCCTTATTTATATGTGGTATGTATACAGATCTAGTACTGCACAATTTCTGTAACAAAATATTCATTCTACCTGTTGGAACACCAGAAATTAATCGTTTCTTGTATCTGGATGCTGAAAGAATAAGTTAGGTCAACAGAGACATGTTTCCTCTGCTACCTGCAGGAGAATCCTTCCTTCTCTCTTCCAAGCTTCTAGTGGTTTTCTGGCAGCCCTAAGTTGCCTATCTTCCACTGTATCATCAATTGGCATCATCATCATTTGACAGTCTGGCCTTCTAAATTAGCCATGTGTCACTAACTTGTTACTGAAGCATTAATTATGCTTGATTGGGGGTCTACCTAATCCAATATACGCTCAGCTTAACTAATGACATCATTCCTGATCTGATCCTATTTTTCTATGATATCACATTGGAAGCACTTGGGGCCTAGGACTTTAATTGGACATTTTTGGAGGGACACAGTTCAGTTCAGCTTGTGAAGCATCATAAACTGGAAAAAAATGGAACAGTGTCTTTACTAAACTAAACTAAAGCCGCTTTTAGCAAGACTGCTACAGTACCACTGAAAATATAAATTTCAGTTAATATTTCTATAGTACTCGAGTGGTACATCTGTTCAATTCTACTCTATATATTGACAGATTTTTCAAAAGCAATTTACCCATGCATATTCTGAATAAAACCTAATATACAAGTTACATTTAAGTGGGACTGCATTTCAAATTTTGAGCAGCAGTTCTGCTATACAAATCTGTAATAATAAATGTAATTTACCACATGTAAAGCACTTTGGATTATTATTTTAATTTTCATAATCTACAAACAATGCTTTCGGTCACTCCCTGTTAGTTTTCTTTCCCAATAAATTCAGGATGAAACTTTATAAAAACTCAATTACTACTTCCTCTTATTTGCCTTTCTTTTCCTTCTCCACATCTCCCCCTTCTTCTCATCCTTTCTCCTCCTTTGACTAATGTATTGTTAACTGATAATATTATTATGCAAATTATATCATTGATTTTTTTTTAAAGCAACACTTCAGAATTCTCATATGGAAACATTATACATTAACACTTAGAAAAGGGCTGCAATAGAAAGCACTTCAAATGCTTTGCAGAAAAATATCTTGACGATTTAGGACAAAACTCACAAATTATTGAAATTATTCAGTTAAGTTTTTCTTCAGAGTAGCAAATGAAAACATTTTCTTTCAACTGTGCTCATTACGAACACTTGTTCATAGAGTTTATTGATATTTGTAGTATTCTTAGATATTTAAGGAAAAACATTGGAGCTAGATGGATAGTTCAGCCAGAAAAGTGCTTGCTATGCAAGCATGAAGACTCATATTTGATTTCCTGAATCCCAATATAAAAAGAAAAAGAAAACAAAAAGCCAGAGAAGGCAGCAAGTGCTTGAAATCCTAGCTCTGGGGAGGCAGAGACAGATAGACCTTTGGTTCTTGCTAGTAAGGCAGCCTAGCTGAATTAGCATGGTCCAGGCCAATGAGAAACCCTGTGTGCAAAACACAAAATAGGTAACACCTGAGGAACAACACCTGCTCTTCTCTTCTGTCATCTAAAGCACATGCACATGCTTGCATGCATATCTGCGCACACATGAGCAATATACACATGCTTGCATGCATATTTGCACACACAAGCCATATATACACATGCTTGCATACATATCTACACACACATGAGCAATATACACATACACAAACACAGAAAGAAAACATGATTTGTTTGTTAAATAAGAGTGATCTTCTCCAACATCTGTGGAACCTCCATGGGACTAGGACCTCTGCATAAGCAAGACAGTCGTATAGCTTGATCTGCTTAAGGGTCCCCTTGGCAGTAGGATCAGGATTCATCCCTGGTGCATGAACTGGCATTTTGGAGCCCACTACTTACGGTGGGACACCTCACACAGCCTTGAGGCAGCAGGGAGGGTCTTGGAACTGCCTCTACTGAATGTACCAGGCTCTGCTTACTCTCCATGTGAGGCCTTAGCTTCTTGTAGCAGGAAATAGGGGGTGGGTTGGGAGGGGGGAAGGCTGGAGGGGCAGGAGGAAGGAAGAGGGGGATCTGTGATTGGTATGTAAAATGAATAAAATATTCTTAATAAAAAAGAGCAATCTTCTATCTGTCAAACACATTCTTAGTTTCCATAATCTTTAATCTGAATCAGTATTAATACCAAATAACTTCATAATCAGAGATATTTGCTTTCTAATGTTTATTAGTTTTTTTCTTTCATCTTAAGTAAATTTTCTAGTGAATACTAGTCCTTATGTCATTTATCCAGATTCTTCACAATGTTGATTTAAACATTTGATTTTCCTAATATCAATAATAATCACTTGCTTTTGTTCACACAAGCTGAAGGGATTATTTCGTGAGACTGGCCTAAAATTTATATTGGGTTTTGTACTTATGATCAACTAAGGGTGGTTCCTTTGAAAGTAGAGAATTTGTATTTGTTGTGAACTTATCCTGGGTCTTTTGTAGAAGAGTAACATATTGTAATAAATTAGCACCTGTTCAGCTAAGGCTTGTACTAAATGATAGCTGATATATTAAGGAGATGGATGACCTTGAACAAGTTTCACAATCTCTATGTCTCAATTTCCTCATCTGGAAATAATGCACATGTGTGTGAGTAAGTTGGGTTTTGCTTTTTCTTGTCTGCATCTGTGTATGTGTGTGTATACAAGAGATAGAGGTAAATAAATAGATAGAAAGATTATAGCTAGCTAGATGATAGATAGATGGTTAAATAAGGATATTCATAGATGACTTAAATCAACACTATAAATTTATCATTATTATTATAACTATATAATATTAGAAGGCAGCATATAAGTATCATTCCAATGTCAAGATTTCTAGGTTTCTTAGTTGATAAAGAATTAATGAACTTGTTGAAACAAAAGGAACTTGAAATATTAGCTCTGGCTAACCAATTCTTTAATTAAGAATGGTTATGTGTTTAAGTCCTTAATACTGAACATTGCAGAAGACAATGACTAGGATTATTAAAAAATTATTACAGTCTTTGTTCATTCTACACAGTGATTCTTAGTTGATATGAAGTAAATCAGAAATAAAAGAGATGAGAATAAATTATGTACCCTAATTGTGTTATTTGAGTATAGATACAAAAGAAAATTCTAATCTATCATATTATTTTTAAAGTATTTGTTTTTTAGTACTACAAGAAAATTCCAGGTAAATAAAAGGAAAAATGTAACAAAAATGTCTACTTTAAGAGTTTTTAAAAATACCTTTCTGGTATAAATAGAATTGAAATAATCCAGTCACATACTAGAAATGTGGATAAGTGTTAAGTTTATAATACTTGACCTTTATTTATAATGAAGAGGGCTGGGATTCAGTAGCAGGAAGGTTTTGATGTCACAAGCCCAGGTTTTGAGAATAGCACATTGTTCCAGTCTGTTGGTGGCAGCAAAAGACTCTAGATGTTCAGAAGAGATCAAAAGTTTGAAAAGCCATGGCAAAGTGTCATGTAACTGATATAACTCAATAAAATCCGAGTACGAGTCAGGAAAGGACTAGTCATTCCTCTCAATGGATATGGACAGCTGGCAGAAACATGGCCTGAGGCCTGTGTCATGCTTCGTAGGAATCACTGGTTACTGCTAGTAAGGGGATGTTCATGGCAATAAAGGAAGTAAGATGGGACAAAAATGTAGACGTTTATTATCATAGCAAGGTGAGCTTAGTAATCTAAAATTGTTTGACTGATGTATACCTTGCTTGTTCTGACAACATCCCAGTTCTAAGTGACCATATTTCATTCAACAATATTGAGGACTTTAATACTTTCTAGAATGATCCTCTCTATCTATGTGGCCTCAGTATGTGATCATTGGTTAGTCAGTAGATATACAGACAATAAATAAATAAACTGATGTTCATAGATAATAAATGACATATCAATAAACCTAGGTTATAGAAATCTCTCTGAACATGGGTCTACTAAATACTCAACATCTGAGAGAAAACAAAATGAACAATGTCTCCACCTTTTTTGTTTCTTTTCATGTGATTCCAACAAAGATAATTACAGGAAAACCAAAGTAATATTTTTATTTATAGAAATATTTGTATTCTCTGAACCTACTCCTGAGACCAAGTGGTACACTCACTGAACAGTTCTTTAAGAACACTTGACACAAATAACAAGTGTTTCAAGGTTGTGTCCTACACTGTGTTTCCCTCTGTGTCATTTGTAACAACTATGGGCTCTGACATTTAGTTAATTAAATCTGCCCGCAGTGTCTGACTTGGTTGTGTAATTCTTCTAAGAATGTGATTTTTAAAGGTGGCAAGAAGAATGGCTGACCTTAATGAGTCAGTTAGCCACAACAGCATGCTGTTCAACAAGACAGGAAAAGATTAGAGAGCTTGAATTCTTTGTGAAAATGAAGTTCCTCAATATAGCATGGGCATGGACGACCTGTGATCTGCATGGGACGTCAGAAACAGAACTGCAATAGAAATCAACTGACTTCAGTTTAAAATTTTTCCTGGTGCCAATCAGGCATTCTCTCCGTCTCTGTCTCTCTGTCTTTGTCTCTTTCTCTGTCTCTCACATACACATTAATTTATCTCATCATTTTTTTCTGAGTCATTTTTATATGATGTTATAGTTTTATTGTGTTGCTGTACTAAATACCACAATCAAAAGCACCCTAGGGGAGAAATGACTTTATTTCAGCTTGCAGGTTATACTTCATCATTGAGAAAAGCCAGGGATGGTAGACACTCAAGGTAGGCAAAGCTGGTTGCTTTTCCATGTACTGTTATTTCTGACCTAGAAATTAACATCATAGCCACAGAAGTACAGTATCAGCCATGGAAGATGCTGCTTGCTAGCTGATTTGCAGGTAGGCTTATACTCAGATGGCTTTCTTATATAGTCAAGGATCTATTGAGGAGATGGTGCAACCTACAGTGAGTAGTTCCAGCTATATGAACTAATAATCAAGACAATCTTCCACAGGCATGCCTTTAGGAAAGTCTGATCTGGAAAATCCTGTCATTGATATTTCTTCTTCAGGTGACTCCAAGTGGTGTCAGGTTGAATGTTATTGCTAACTAGAACAAAGAACCTTTAAAAATGTATTTATTTTAATATTTGAGATTATAACATAATTACATTATTTCCCCTTTGTTTCAAATCCTCCCGTGTACCCTTCCTTGATTGTTTTCAAATTCACGGCCTCTTTTTTTTTCATGTTGTTACAAACACACACACACACACACACACACACACACACATTCTAAGATACACAAATACAACTTGCTCAGTCTGTACTATGTTATTCTTATGTATGTTTTTATTATGGTTATTTGAGTGCTTTCGTTTGACTCATGCTTAATAATATTCAGCAGAACTGATAACTTTTACTTAAGCTTGTGTAACTAAGCCAATATCTAGTATTTTAATATCACTCTTAATATTCTGCTCACCCTATTCTTTTATAATAGAAACTTGTTTATGTGAAGTAAACTTGGGCTTTGGAGCATCAGCCACAGTTTCCACTATTATATGACACCAATCTTGTGAGTTCCACTTTGTTTTGTCTTTACATGAAAACATGGTGTAGAGGTTCAAGCTGTTAGTTGGCATTCAGAATTCATAGACTGTTTCTCACTGTATGATATTTGGAAAGTAAGGAACATTATCAAGGTGAACTTGTGTTATGTATTCATTGCCAGTATGGCATCAAAATCAACAGCCTTAGTAATTCTACAACTAAGTTTTTGTATAGGAATTCTATAAATTACCTTTTAATAACTATATTTGAGCAATGGAATACACTGAGCACAAAAAGGAAGAAATGAGAAAATATTCCTGAAGAAAAAAACACATATGAATATCTAAGGAATTTTATTTTATTTTAGCAATCATTCCTGCACTGGCCTGTTATCCCAGTCATTTTGATAGCCATCTTTGAAAATTACAGGCATCCAGTGTGGTTCTTTTCATTCAAGAGAGATTATAAATATGCACTAAGATGATTATTTGCTTTTTCCAATGCAAAATCCACCCTGAGTTTATTCTAGTATTGAGAACAACAAACAGAGCCTTGATGGTTAATGTTTTATTCTACTGAAAGAATCACCACTTGGTTATCAGACCTTAAATGAATGATACCTGTGATCAGGTGAGTTACTTTAAAAGTGTTAGATGAACAATTTTGATGGCTGGTAACGTACAAGGCTTGAGTTTCTCTATCTTTAGAGTAACTGAAGCAGAAGTGCCCACCACAAAGAACGAAACAATTGTCAGTACTGATCCAAGAATGAAGGACTAAGAGCAGCAATCTACAGGCCAGGTCAAACACTAAGGAGAGGTAATGTCTCCACTGTGCATCCTATTCTTGCCATTATTTTCTTTTTGCATCTTGGAGGTTGGACCTAGGACCTCATACAAGATGGCAGATGCTTCACACTTGTGCAATGTCTCTGCTACTTTTATTTTTCCTTCATATTTATATATTATTTAAGAATTCCAAATGTGTAATCAACAAAATATGATCATATTCAAACTCAATTTCTCCCTACAAGTACCAAGAGATGATCTCTACCTTTCATCATGGACCTTTCCCGACTTCATGCCCTCCACTTCTTTTATTTATTTTTTTAATAATTCAGTAAGTCCAAATAGCATTGCCCATATGGATAGAGGGTCTCAGTAAGTTATCCAATGTGACCTTGAATCACTTTGTGACCCACTCTGACCTTGAACTTGTACTCTTCTATTCTCAACTTCTAGACTTGAGCTACTTGGTCTGGTTTATATGGTTAATTTCAACCAATAGAGTTGAGTCTTGATCTTTCTAGAGAATAAGAACAAAGGGGTTTTGTATAATGCAGATACTGAAGCAAGAATCTTATCTCAATTGTAAAGAAAAATGAAGTTAATAAAACTACTATACTGGTTTTAAAACAACAAAGCAGAATAAAATGATACAATTAATCACTTCTGTATATAGCCACACTTAAAAACATGCCAGTTAAATCACAGCAAGTTTGAGAAGTCATAGCTGGTATTGATAGAAGTGAAACTATCTACAGCAGCTAGAAATCACAAGGTGTCTGATACGAAGAAGAATGTAAAGGTCTACACAGAAGACATTCTAATCAGTACAGAAAAGAACTGGAAGAGAGTGTACAAAGACCTCTGCAGTGTGGATGAGCTTCTAGTACTATAGAGGTCCAAGGGAATGGTAGGAGCTTTTAATAAACATGGCATCAATGTGAAGAATTATTAGCATAATTCTCTGGCACTACCATTCCAGAGGAATACTGAAATTGTTAAAGTCAAATAGAATAAAACAGAAAGAGCTCATGTTTACTGGTTCTGGCACAAACTTAACACAAGGTCACATGGTATAACAGTCTCTGTGTTGGTGGTACAGGGATGAGTCTAGGGCATTGAGAATTTAGGTGACTCTCAACCCCCTTGCTGTGTGATGGGAGCTGCTAATTCTCAGCCAGCCGACCACAACACCCTGAATGGGGGTGGAGAGCTTAAGCAGACCTTGCCTCTCTCAAAAGGGCTCATAGCAAGGTGCTCTGATGCATGGAGAAGGTGCTGTAAAATGCAGAAATCTCAGTCTCTGTTTTCTTAGATGAACTGAGTTGTGCTTAAAGAAAAAGGGATTTGAGGGTGCCGCGACCTGCACAGCCGGGAACCGAGAAATGGTGAGGGACACCGAGGTTAAACAGCACTCTGGACACAGCGTGGTTCGTCATTCAAAGAGAGCTCCTTTATTGACAATCATCAGCCTTATATATACCCTGCTACTTCCTACTCTCCATGGGGTTAGGGCACGATCCTCAGGTTCCCATCTGCGTCCCAGCAGCTCAACCAAACCGGAAGACCACAAGCAGAGAGCTGATTCTTGAAACAATGTTCTAGCAATAGCTAGATCGTAAACATCCTGTGACTTACTGACCACAGGAAAAGAGGAAGGACAAAAGGGCACCTTAGGGCAACTCAGGGCAAACAGCCTATGCACAAGGCCTGTTCAGCGCCTGCTGCCAACATGAGGGAAGTAGGGGAAATCTAGTGGACCCTCAGTGAAGGATGGACAGCTTACAAGTCTGCCAGTCTGTCCTTATATTAATCACACAACATGATTGTTATTGCAAACAAAAGGGAAGGACAATAAGAGCAGTAGGAAGAAGGCTTCATGAAGCACCACAGTTCTATGTTTGTGGCTGTTCAGTCTCCATGATTTTGGTGGAGGAACAAGGATGTCACAATAGACACTGTAGTGGGTAGCCATTCCAACCTTGATCTGGAAGTTCCAACCCCCACTGAGGCTTCAGTAACTGTCACACCTACAAGGCGGGGCCAAGAGAGGACCCTGAAGACCCGAGATCTGGATACGCAGTTTCTCTTGGTTCCTGGACCCTGGACCTGGAGGTAGACCAAGCAGAGTTCCCCAGAGAACACCGCTGGACTGCGCTACGTCTTCCCCAGACCCTGCAACCTACCTATCCCTTCATTTGTAAGTTACAACACTAAATAAACCTCCCTTTTAACTACGTGGAGAGGCCTTAATAATTTCACCAATAAGACACAGATCAGGAAGAGGCAAAATGCGCACATCAGAGATCACACACAACTAGATCTATAAGCTGGAAAATAAGAAATGGTTAGAAAGTTCTCAAAAGCTGAAGAGGGAGACAAGGAAGGATCAAAAGAAAGAGTAGCCATGTATTTGTGAAGAAATATGTGCTTTGACAGATTAAAAAAAAGTTGATACAAGGAAGATACATTTGAAAGAAAAGGTCATTAACCCCCCTGTTTAAGAGGGAAAGTAGGAATGTGTGCATCAAGGTTTAGCTTTAAAGGGATTTAAAACTTTTTTTTTTAACACATAGTCAAAATTTATTCCAAGGCCTAAAAACATTCAGACTAATCAAAATGGTACTATAATTTCTTATAATACATCAACAATACAGAAGTCCCGAGAATTAACTAACCTCTAAACCACACACTGTATAATTCCAAAGCAACGACTGCTTAACAAAATGTGAGATGACATTAGCAATGAACTTTCATACACTTAATGAAACATAACAGCGAGCTAGTATTACTAAAAAAACCCCAAATGTATTCTTGTACTTTCCATGCTTGTTTTTCACTTTGCTTCATAAATCCACTGGTAATTAAGTCTTCTTTTAAGTATAGAATTTCCAACATCAAAAATTCTATTTTCAAGGCTAGGGATGTAGCTCAGTGGTAGAGCACTTGCCTAGTATTCCTAAGGCTGAGTGAGTTCCATCTCACCACAACCCACACATGCACATGTGTGTGGTGATTGCCTTCATACTTTAATATGTACCCTTCCCACCAGCAAATCTGTTGCCATATAGCAAACAATGATTCAATGTGCTGATGGGCACAAAGTGATCTGTAATTCAACTTTAAAGAACTCAAGCCACTACAAG
>CABHPR010105323.1:15127-29373 GCA_902168415.1 Peromyscus melanophrys
AAAAAAAAAAAAAAAAAAAAAAAAAAAAAAAAAAAAAAAAAAAAAACCTTCTACATCGGGATTTAAAACTTTGATATGATGTACTTTATCACTTTTGATCTGTGTTGGGGAATATTATTTTAAGGTGTGTTACTTTTGTTTGTGTTGCATTTGTTTAACTCTTTGAAAGCTGTGTTACTTTGCCTGTCTAAAACACCTGATGGTCTAATAAAGAGCTAAATGGCCAATAGTGAGACAGGAGAAAAATAGACGGGCTGGTAGACAGAGAGGATATATAGAAGGAGAAATCTGGGAGAATGAACACGAGGAATAAGCCAGAGAAGGAGGAAGACTCCAGGAGCCAGCCACCCAGCTAGACAACAAGCCACGGAATAAGAATAAGATTTACAGAGGTAAAAGAATGAGAAAAGCCCAAGGCAAAAGACAGACAGGGATAATTTAAGTTAAGGAAAGCTGGCTAGAAACTAAGCCAAGTAAGGCCAGGCATTAATAAGTAAGAATAAGCCTCTGTGTGTGATTTATTTGGGAGCTGGGTGGCGAGCCCCCCAAAAGAGCCAAAGAGCAAAAACAACAACAGATCTGAGAGTTACTAGACATTCTAAACCACTAAGGAAAAAGTTTCAATCACTTGATAATTACTATTTTTTAATCAAAAATAACCACTGGTGCTGGGCATTGTTGCATATGTCTATAATCCCAGAATTTACCATTCTGAGGCAGAAGGTTGGTAATCAGCAATCAATCTGAGTTACACAGTGAATTCTGGCAAACCTGTGGTACAAAAAGAGACCATGCTTACAAAATAATAAACAATAACTTTCTGTAAAAGACCCAAATGAGTAATAGATTATAAAATGGACCATCCTTACCTGTGGTTGTCATCCTGTGTGACCTCATGCTTCTATTTTAAATTTTTTTTTATTATCCCAAGTAGTTTCTGAAACAAGTGTGTCATTATTCCTCTCAGATTTGAACTATCCCTAGGAGATTAGCACCTGTTAGTCCTTTATCTTCATAAGCTCATTTTATCTAAATCTCATTGGACCCTAATTCCTAAATCAGTGTCCCATACTTCATCTTTGGGATATGCTTAATGTGCTTTTCACATGGTCTATGTGCACATTCCTGAGATGGAAGTGGAGTTGGTCCACTAGATGTGGTCTCTGATTAAGTCCTTCCTGAACTTTACCCATTTTAAATACATGATCATTAGGTGTCTTTTAAAATGCTGTTTTTTTATGAGATCATACTTAAAGTCTTTATAATAGTGATTTCATAAGAAAAGGAATCCATGTCCATCATATCAGAAAAGTTGGCTTTTCATTGAGGAGTTAGGATAATTAAATTATTACCAAGTTTACTTAGGCCAATGATAGAGTTTCAATGAGTTCTTCCTTGATGAGTCAATTTGATCTATTTTGGAGTTCACACACAAACTTAGAGAGACAAGGTCCTACAGATGTATTTTAGATGCCTTTTATAGCAGGCAAGAAGCATTTCTGTGGTGGTTACTATTGTCAACTTAGCAGAATCTAGAATCATCTGGAGAATAGGACTCTAGGATTATCTTGGTTACATTAATTGATGAGGGGACACACACTCTGACTTTGGATAGGACAATTTCCTTGGCAGAGAATACTGGTTGTATAAAACAGGGAAATCATGCTAACAATAGCAAGTCATCATTGGTTTCTGTTTCTCACCCTCTTGACTTCATTGCCATAATGAATTTACCTTGACCTGGTATCTAAAATAAAACGTTTCTCCCTAAGGTGCTTTCATCAGAGTTTTTATCACAGCAACAGACAATGACACTACAATATTATTAGATATACAGTAAAATTTAGTTACATACTTTAAACAAACAAATTCAGTTATACACTTTAAACAATGTGGACTTTAATTATTTTATGCATGGGGAAATTAACCTTACCAAAAAAATCTTCCAACAAACAATTTCATAGTTTTCAGTAATTATCAAGTAAAGAAAACAATTCCTTGATGAGCGTGGAAATATTCTAAGAATTTTGGAATAGATCTGATTCTACTTGGAATAAAATAGCAGATGATTTCCGGAGGGTGATGAATGGTATCTAGTCATTTGGCAATTCCAGGAAATGTGCTACACCATACCTGTTGATAGCTCAGGATTATAAAATGTCAGGAGCCCCAGGGACTCTTGAACTAAGTCTCTTTTTATATACAAATACTGTATCTGCAATAGCTCACATTAATACTATTGGGCCATTTTAATGCAACATTTCTTGTTTTTCACTACCTTTATGAAATTTTTAATTCAATCATTAGAGTGATTACATGATGTAGATGTTATATTTATTTTAATTTTATAAATGAAAAAAGCCAGATCAAGTGCATAAATAACCTGCTGAGCTTTAAGTTTGGAAGGGATCAGAGCAAGAATACAAAGATTCAAGAATGTGTTTATATGAATGCAACCTGCTGCCCTTTTCAGATCAGTACCCAGGAAAGCAGAACTAGTCGTATGTAGTCCAATGCTTTTTATTTTTAACTGATGACCTGAAAAGTAAGTTTCTCTGCTTCAGACACATCTGCTTCAGTGCCGATAACTGGTCCCCACCTCAAGTTCTGAGTATTCCATTACTAAGCAGCTGATACTGCTCAACTTAGGTCCTGTGTTCATTTACACAGGTGTTAGATCTGATGTCCGTAATCTTACTGTTTCTAGTTATTTCTTTTGACAATTCTACATTTTCATATGACATCAAAGCCACCAGGAAAGGAAATCTGTCTCACCTTTTCTCTTGTTTTCCCCATTTTATCATTTATTTCCTTGGCTTTATAGATGAAGCCCTGGCTGATTTTCTACACCCTGTGGGTCAAATTACTATTTTGAAAAGGTTTTCAAAGTATCTTTCAAGAAAAGAGAGCATTTTATAAGTTCCATATCTATTCGAAGAATCCACTTCCACTATAATCACTCCCTATAAAATTTTTAATGACCACACAACAGCTAAGCTATAGGAGAGTTATTAAAACAGTACCATGAATAATCCCCAAAGACCTTTCTATTTCCTGAGAGAAGGTGATAGTAGCAGATAATAATAATTTAATACGTCTCTCGTATTAGCTGGCTCAGTCAGAAGCCATCCCATTTGGCATGCAATCACTTCTTTAATCACACTTGGGAGAAAAACCACACAGAGCTGACGCAGTGTCACACAATCTTATTATCCTAAGTAAACTATCATGGGTCAAATTTGTTAGAGAGATAACAGATAAGCAATTCTCATTGTGGGATGGATCCAACTGAAAAGAAATTCCTATTTGAGTATGAGGTGGTCATTAAATAAAATAAAAACAAATAGTTGCCATTCTATTTACATACATTGAAGTATCTTAATTTCTACAACCAAAAGTCCTATCTCTGCTAATAAAGCATTGTTTAGGTTTACATGAAAACAATGTTTTTTTGTTTTTTTATTTTTTTCCAAGAAAAGCTGCAGTTGGTCTGCATGTTAATTTATGTTGCACACGAGTTTTGTATTTTAAAAGGATTACACTGCACTTCAATCCTGCTAGGTATTTCTGCTTTTGTTTGTATTCTTTTAGAATTTATCTCTTTATAATTCTGATTGCTTTGAAGCAATGATGCAAAATTGTATAGTAGGCTTAATGCAATCAAAATGGGAAAATGGAGAAAGAAAATAAAACTTAGGGAATGCAATATGACTGTTGTTTATGAACTTGTGTAACACTTGTCAGAGATCTCAAATTACATATATTGTTATAGTGATTGACACAAGCGTGTTAACTTTTTTATTAGTATAGATTCATTCTACTTACATATGATTTTTAAAAAGATCCAAGATATCCAAGATAGTGAGATAACACATTCAGGTAACAGAAGGACCAACATTGCATATATTCTTTTATCAGAGACTCCTAGCTCCAAATCTTCATATGTAAGTATATATTCTGTAGTAACTACAGAAACCAGAAAATTAGTAGGGACCATTATCAGCATGGGAATGTTGGGAAACAATTGAGAGTGGAAGAACAGGGTACATGTGATCTGATTGGGGAAATGAGAAAAGATGGGGGCTCTAGTTAGGGTAGATAACTAGAAGATAAATAAAGAATAAAGTGAAAGAGGGGTAAAATAACAGAAAGGATGTCTGAAAAATTCATAAGGAATCAAACTATTAACTATATATTGAAAAACATACGATATATGTAAGCCTACGTGTAAGTACATATATACAGTTTAAGTGAAATTTTCTCATCTGGGTTGATAATGTTCCTCCATAAGCCAATGACAACGTTAAAAAAAAAAACAGCACCAGGCATGAGAAGTCCTCTTTTGTCCATGGTTGTCTAGGATTCCCAAAATGCAGAGCTTATTGGTATTGCACTTGATTGTTCACCATAATGAAAAGAAAGTCGCCATTGATGAAGGCCCAGAGGCCCCTGATATGGAACTGACCTGAATATCTTCTCTCTGAGGTCTAGTTTTCACAGTACCAGAGAAGGCACTTTGGTAGCTTCAAAGGAAGGAAACAACCAGGAGTCCTATCCAGCTATGACATCTGTGACCCACCACAACAAACAGCATGGCACAATAACCCTAAGGGTTCAGTAGTGGCAACCATGACTTGGCAATAACCAATAGCTCTCTGATTGACTTAAGACCTTCTCAAAAAGACAGAAGCCATGCCTAGTGCTAGTTACCCAGGGCTAGTTACGACATGGATCATGGAGAAGCTGCAACCACCACTTTACCAAACCTATATAATGCTTAATTACATTCCAAATACTTGTCCTTATATCCAGAGAGAAGTGAATTCCTCACCTATCACTAAGGAAACTTCTCTTTGCAGCATACAGAGGCCATTACAGAAAACCACAACTAATTAAAATGCAGAATTGTGGAGGCCAGTCACAATGGATACATTTACGATATAACTCCAATCAGGAATGATTGCAGAAGAGAGGGTTGAAAGACCATAAGAGCCAGAAGATCAGCATTTTTGCTATGAGATGGTGTTTTCTAGTAAAGTAAGAAGCTACACCCATAAAGTCTCACCAAAATGGCTGCCTAAATATGAACTTAACAAGGACAAAAAAGACATGTTAAAGTGAATGGGGGAAAGCTTACAAGGCCTCATCTCTACACAAAGTGGTACAGATAACTAAGGAATGCTATGATTGGTAGAAATAGTTTGTCCCAGGGAAGAGCACATCAACTAATTATCAATACCAAATGGTGAGCCTTCAAAACATAAATACAAGTAACATTATCCCAACTTAATATGTTTTACTTCTGTGTTTAGGAACATATATGTATATACATCTGTATATACATATATAACAATATTTAATAAAAATAGAGGGCCTGAGTTTAAAGACAGCAATGAGGGTTATGTGGGAGGTTTAAGGGAAAAAAGGAAAGGGAAAAATGAAGTCACTACATTATAATTTCAAAAATTAAAGAAAATAATTTTAAAAATCACCATCAATCCCCAAAGACTTTCCAACCTCCAAGGAGAAGGTGATAGTCACAGATATACAATAATAATTGACATATTTCTCAGTAGTAACCTTGGAGTCTATTTCCCTTTCAAGCTTCAGGGAAGTCCTCAGCTAAGGACTCTACAGGACTCAAAAAGATCAGATCTTTGAACCTTGATACACTCTGTATATCTAAAGTTTCATGGAAGAACAGACGGACTCAGATTACAGTGTTGAGGACTCTGCTTCTGAATTACTATAACTTGGATTTTTCTTCTCTTCCCTACTTCCTCATCTTCCTAGATTATTTTGGGAGCAGTTCTTTAAGAAATCAGAACAATAATTGTTTAGTCATTTACACACAGTTACACACACACACACACACACACACACACACACATACACACACACACACACACACACACACGCATCCAGAATAAAGCACAGATGCTCAGTTCTACTCCAGAGGTCCTGGGACAAGATCACACAAATATTATAGAAGTGCCATTTTTTTCCCTTTCAGTAGGACCATGATTCATTCAACCTGGTCTTGAGTTTACCTCTTAGACCTAAAATTTCAATAGGCTAAAGCAGGGAGTCACAGGCTCAAGGCCAGCCTGAGCAATGTAGGTAGACCTTGACTCAAAACAAACACAAAAGCAAATGCAATAATAAAATCCCCTAGAGAGAAAAAATGAGGGTACCAAAATGTAAGAAAGATTCCTTGGGATACACATTGTTCTACAAACGAAGTTGGAAGTCTCTCATTTCATGTGTGAGCTGCCAATATTTGGGAAGTCATTTGACCAAGTTACTGCACCATGATACAGAAAGGCTACAACATTGAAATCAGAGAGTCCTGAACTTAACACTACTTTTCTATAAACAGTGCTGATTTATAATCAAGTAGAAGCTCAAGTTCTCACAGTCTTTAACTCCTTATCACAATGATAGATTATTAGGAAATTGCATTTCCTGGCACTCATGTGAAAGGGGGTTGCAGAAAACCCTCATTTTTGAAGAATAAACTCAGAGGCTAGGTAAGCCTGTCAGCCGATAAATAAGCTGGAGAAAACATGAATGTCGAATCTCCACCACTCTAGCACTAGATAATGTATTTGTTGTCAATACTATCTCTGTTTACTAGTGTGTGTTTCTTGCTCAATATTAAAATTTATATATGTATATATAAGTGTGTCTTGAAAAATAACCTTGGCTTTCAGAAATAATTCTTTTTTGTATTACAACGAAGTTTTCAATATCTTCCTTAAAGAAGCAATAATGTCATTTTTCAATGTGTTCCTGTTCACCCTGCAGTAGTTCAGTGTTTGACTATACCATATCCTGTATGTAAATGTTGTGCACAGGCTCATGTGCTTGAACAGTTGGTCCTGAGCAGGTGGCATTGCTTTGGGAGGTTGGAGAAACTTTAAAAAGTGACATGTCGCTAGAGAAAGTGCGTCACTGGGGGAAGAAAAGGTCTTTTGATTTATACTGTGGTCATTCTTCCAGACCCACAGAAATGTGAGTAGTCAAGACACCTACTCCTATCATCAGAGAAGTCATTTGTCAGCATACTTTCCCTGCCATAGCTGACTACATCTCCCTCTCAATTGGTGATGGGAAATAAATACTCTCTCCTTTAAGCCAATTCTTCTCTGCATTGAGTTCTTAAAGAGGACAGTAACTACTCTGGTCTGACACAATATTTTTTTGACTGTGACATGTTTGTCTGTGCTCATTGGTTGCTACACATCTACCTCCGTAGGGTGCCTATTTTATAAAGTTTTTATATTATAAAAACATAAATCAATACCTAAATGGCAGTTTCTATCATTGTAATCTACAGAAGAAAACCTTGATCTAGAATGTTCTTCTCATTTAGCATCTACTTCCAGGCAGACTCTTGTACTGTTCAGAGAGATCCATTGTCATAAAACAATATGCTTCCCTATTCACACTGAAATCATGTTATTGATGTATGATTGATGGAATTACCTTAATGATGTCCCATCTCTTATGTTTTTGCTGACTTTCTGATATTCAGTTGAGATTAGTGTGAGCCCTATCTTGTAAATGGTAGTTGTTTATGAGGTATAGACAATGCCTATGAAGTCACATAAATTGGCCTATAGATGTTCATTATTTTCAGTTTTGAAATTTTTCATAGTACTACACTTGTATAAAATGCACTGTGATCATATTCACCTGCCACTACCATCTACACCCCTTCCCACTCTCACTGACTCCCCCATCTTCCCAACAATTTCCTCTCCTGCCCCATACCTTTTATTCTATCAGGACTTATGCAGGAAGTCATAGTTGCTATGTGTTCATGATTATAATGGTCACATCACATTCAGGTGAGAGAGTCCCACTACATTTCCCTTATCCTTCAGCTTTTACAGTCTTTCCATCTCCTATCTACAATGTTTTTTGGACCTCAGAGGGGTGACACATGTCACAGCAGAACATCTGGGATCATTTATCCTCAGCATTTTGGCCAGTTATGAGTCCCTACTTTGATCATCACTCACTGCTGAAGGAAGCTTCTCTGATGAAGGCTTCATTGCTCTATTGGTGTACCGGCTAGTTTTATGTCAACTTGACACAAACTAGAGTCATCAGAAAGGAGGGAATCTCAATTGAGAAAATGTCTCCGTAGGATTTGTCTATAAGGCATTTTGTTAATTAGTGATTTATGGGGCAGAGCCCACTTCATCATGGGTGGTGCCATCCTTGGGCTGGTTGTCCTGGGTTCTGTAAGAAAGAAGGCAGAACAAGCCATAATGAGCAAGTCAAGTAAACAGCATTCCTCCATGGCCTCTGTATCAACTCCTGCCTGCAGATCCCTGCCCTGCTTGAGTTCCTATCCTGACTTCCTTTGATGATGAACAGTGATTTGTAAATATAAGCTGAATAAACTCTTTCTTCTCAAAGTTCTTTGGTCATGGTGTTTCAGCACAGCAATAGTAACCCTAATTAAGACAGTAGGTATCTACATACATGTTTAAAAGGTAGTTTAACTACATGTCCATTTGTCAGAACATCAATAGTGTATTTGTACAGTGGTCATGTAGCCTCCTTAGACTTGAGATTTGGAACAGTTCTACATTGCAGGAATCTATTTCCCCTATGAATTGTATATCAAGCCAATCAGAAAATGGTTGATTACTACTAGACCATTCACAGCACATTTGGTGTTTTGAATAAGAATGGTTCCCATAGACTCATTTATTTGAATGATTAGTTATCAATGAATGGAAACATTTTAATGGATTAGAAGGATTAAGAGGTATGGCCTTGTTGAAAGAAGTGTGTCACTGGGAGTGGGCTTTGAGGTTTTGAAAGCCCATGCCAGATATATCTCTTTTTGTCTGAAGATCAGCTAGTTCTCAACTAGCTCCCCAGTATCATGTCTGCCATGCCTGTTGCCATGTGCCCTGCCATGATGAAAATAGACTGAACCTCTGAAACTGTAAGCAAGCATCAATTAAATACTTTTCTTTATAAAAGTTGCCATGGTCATGGTGTTTCTTCGAAGCAATAGAACAATGACCAAGACATTTACTGATAGGCATGTCTTCTAAGAAGTTCAGTATTGTAGTAGTAGACAGAGTATACAACTTGGTTGATTGTTGATGACTTTTCTTTCCCAGCTTACTGCTAAAGGCATTTGAATGATGTTGGGATCTAAATAGTGAAAGAAAATAACACTCTCAGAATTTATGGTCTTAAAGAGACATCAGATTTATTTTGACCATAAAATCTACACTGGACAAAGGCTATGTAGTTAGAGGTAGATAAAAGATTTTTTTCTGTAGAATACCGTAGTAATCATATTGTTTTCTGTTGGGCCCTAGCTCCCATTCCTTGGGGAGCTGTTGCTTTGCTTGCTGACCTTGATCAGATGTCCTCCCTATGCTAATTCCCTGCCGGTTTCATTCCTCCTAAACAGCTTACTGAAGGTTCCTTGTTTTCGTATCCTGCATATTGGTGTAATGCTAGAATGTAAAGCAGCTGTAGCAAACTTTTGCCCTCCCAGGTTCTTCCGCTGTGCTGTAAGTCTGTGTTTAAGGCCTCCTCCATCCTTCAATAAAGGGCATTCTACTGAGACAAATGGCCCACTGTCTTGTCTCTCTTTTTAATCCTCAGCCCCTCGCTCAGACATGGTGAATGGGTAGTAACGCGGGCATTGTTACAGTTTTCCTTAGAAAGGTTACAATCTTGATAAAAGCTATCATGATACCTACTCTTTATGTCCTATTTTGAAAGTCAGTTTATACTATGCTTTCCACAGTGTGTGGTAAACAGGCTGATAAACATAATTATTTTATTTTTCATTTGCATAAATTGTACTTGTAATCTTGTATGAAGATTTATTTATATTAGTTTCCTTATATAACAATGAGTTTGAGAATTTTTGTGGCAGGGAAGCATGCATGCAGTGTTGTGCATATTATAGATTAGAAAAGAATGATGGAACCAAACTGAAACCAAAACCCAACAGGAAAGATGCCAAAGTCTACAATCCAATACCCAGCATTTGAGGCTCCTGATGAAACTTTCTGGGCTCCAAAGAATGTGGATAGGCTAGATCCTGTAGTTTTGTTATCTCTGAGATACATAGCCTTTCTTGGACTGGCTCCACTCCATGTTCCCCAGATTTCTTTCCTGGATATCCCATGGTTCTGGCATCTGCATCCTGAAATTTCCACTGAAACTTAGACATCACCTTCATAGTTTAATGAACTGACATCTTGGGGACCAGTTTCAGGAACTCTTGTCATACATTGCCTGGCCTCAGCAGCTCTATGGAAGTATAGTCAAAGATTTGTATGACCCTCTCAATTTTTCATGTTTCATGCCTAGAAAACCAGTACCATAAGAACAATGCTGCCAATTTGTGATGCCAGCTTAGGATGGATATCAGCCTACTTGGACCACAATTACATTGGCCTTTGTGTACTCAGTATAGGAAAACACTTTCATTGCCAGGTGTTTTGAACAGTGAACCTATTCAGCAGGAATCTCAGTCCAGGCCCTCTCCTTTCAAATGACTGCACTTTCATAAGACAGAGCCGTCCATATGTGAGTTCTTGCCCAGTAGGGCCCCCTTTCTGCTTTCCAATAAAGAGTAACAAATCTTTCTCTCATGCAGCTACTGTCTTTAACCATTATAGGTGGTAGTTATCTGCTTTCTCTTTATCCTGAAACCTTAAACTTATTCACATATGTTTCCTTATAAAACATATGATAAAGTAAATACACAAATAAACTTTATTCCTGAATAAGAGCTTGAAATATTATATCAGATATAAATTTATTGATGGGAAATTTATTCCATTGTATTAGAAAATTACATAGTGGAGAATAACTGTAGATTACCAATGAATTGCTAAGAAGATTTTGCCTTACTGGTTATTCAGTAGTTATTAACAACTTGTTTTTCATACCCAATTTTTCTTAAATTGGAAAATAATTTTGGGGAATAAATACATGATAAAACATGCAGTCTTTTTCTTCTTCTGATATTGTAGAAAAGATCCACATCTGATATATGTTCAACTCCTTCACTTTCAGGCTACATTTCTAGACAACAATCCCTCACTTCTAAATCACATGCTTTTAAGCATCACTATATACCCAAACAATACTTATTAAGTGATGAATTGGGACACTATCAAACCTCCATGACAACAAGAGCACTGTGTATATTTAGACATTAGTGATTTCTGAGAATGAGAAATGCTCTGAAGTGAATTCAGCAGGAAATTAGAAATTAAGAACTTTTGTGGCCAACAATAAATTTTATGAGAATGCAAACTCTGAGGTGAAATCAACTATAGACTCGAGGTTGAAAAATCAAGAGTACATAAGATCTGGGAAGACTACAGGTATAAGGAAACACTAAATAAGAAGGTCATTTTCTTTTTTTACTTCACGTAAAGACACAAAGATAGTCATTGTTACAGCTATTCAGGAGACTAAGGCAGGATGTGACCTTGTCTCAAAAACAAAACAGAAATACCCAAAACCAATGAAAAACAACAAAAATCAAAGTGGATATAGGGCAGTAGAAGAACCCTTAACTAGCATAAAGAAGGTCTATAATGGTTTAACCTCAATTGTCAATTTGATAAAATCTAAAATCTCCTGAACAATCTGTCTCTCGACATGCCTGTGAAGGATTATCTGTTTGTGGTTAACTGGAGAGAGAGACCTGCCATTTGGGTGGTACACTTTCCTTAGTTGAAATCCTGGACTGTATTAAAGGGATACAGGGAGTGGAACACACAAGAATGTACTGTTATCTCCTTACTGATTTGTAGGTCTGATGTGAACAGCACCATCAAATGCCTAATGCCCTGGCTTTCCTGCCTGATGGACTGTACCCTGGAACAGTGAATCAATATAAACACTTTTTTGATTACTTGCTTTTGTCAAGATATTTTATCACAGTAACCGAAAAGTAACTAATACAAAACCCTAGATCCAGTTTTCACTACTGAAACAAAAATAACCACTACAGTGTGGGATATCTGTTTATATAATGAAGTGTTCTGCTGTTACCAAAAATAATAAATATTTTCACACATAGAATAACTTAGAAGAACATAATAGAAGAATATATTACACATGGCATAAAGGAGTTAAGTAAAAAAGAAATCATATAGCAATATAATGTACATAATGGGATATTAACAAATCTCCTATATTAATTTTTAAAATAAAGTGCATTTTCTACTTTATTAGGTAAACCACTCAGAAAATTGTTCATTTTAAAAAATTGTATTTTATCATGTTCTCTGTCCATTGCTTAGTAACTAGAAAAATAATAGCCCCTCCATTCAGAACTATTTTCAACTAAAATAAAGGATGCATGTGTTGGCTATTAGAATGGTGTGATCATCCATATTACCAATGTTTCACTTACCTGGGAGATGAATGTAAGTCATGACTGCCTGTATCAATGAGGTTATTTCAAGTAGAATATATTACTGAGAGATATGTTATTTCATTTTATTAATAATAAACCTAGCTCTGTGTAAAGAAGGAAAAATAGCATTGGTAAGATACCACTTAAAATGTATCACGTTACAAAGCATGGAAAATCAGAGTGAAATCTTTCTGCTCCGAAATATATTTTAAAATTACACGGTTTAACTAAATATAGAATGGTTGATGTGCAGAAATGCTTAGCTGAAAAACATAAATGTGTCTAAAATAAGTCAGATAAAAGGTGAGCTCATTTTTATATCATTGTGGAATGGCTTTTTTTCTGATTTTCTTATGGATATTTTTTCTCAGATACTTCAGTTCTCTCTCTCTCTCTCTCTCTTCTCTCTCTCTCTCTGTATGTATGTGTGTGAATGTATGTGTGCATGTGTATGTGTGTTACATGCATTTATTATATATGGAAAGGATTTGTCTTTTGTTGCAAATTCTGGATGTTATCTAAGAAAACATGGTGGCTCCGGGAAGCTTCAGACCATTGCATTGTGAAAGAGAGGGCAATGCCAGGAAACTGGAAGAGAAAGTGGTGAGGCAGAGGTAATGTTTGGTACAAGCAACAGCCAAGAGTTATAAAACAAAATGACAACATGTAACTGATAAAGTACAGGAATGTTT
The DNA here is from genome assembly GCA_902168415.1 of Peromyscus melanophrys. Lineage (NCBI taxonomy): Eukaryota > Metazoa > Chordata > Mammalia > Rodentia > Cricetidae > Peromyscus > Peromyscus melanophrys. The sequence continues at coordinate 28,250 of CABHPR010105323.1, forward strand.
GAAGAAACTTTTCCACCTAATGAGAACACTCAGTACAAATACTGAAGCTATCAATGTAACTCACTTGACTATCACAGTCCATCAGACTGTTCAATTTCATAATCCATCTCCTAATTGATTGTACACAATGAACATTCCAGAGCTTACAAAATAATCTTCCACAATTTTAAACATGAAGTAGTTCTCTGTATCATGGTTCATTCAGTCATTATCCTCTTGGGGGTAATAGTAGATATTCTAAACAGAATTTGCAAATGGGTCAGATCTGAATATTTACCAATGCTTTTTACCTAATTGTAGTTTATTTTCTCTCTCCATGCCATATTTATTCAATCCATAGATATAGAAGAAAAATCCAAAAAACAACCACTAATATGGAAGACCAAATTCTTATTTTTTGAGAGTCAGAATTGAATTTTGAGTCTCTAAAAAATAATAGATAAAAGTGTTTTGAATATATAACTTTAAAATTCTGACTTTGCAGGGTCGCTTGTCTCTGTCTGGGAGGAGGGGACTCGCCCTGCCTGGACTGAGTCTACTAGGCTGATCTCAGTCCTTGGGGGAGGCTTTGCCCTGGAGAAGGTAGGAATGGGGGGTGGGCTGGGGGGAAGGGGAGGGGGGCGGGAGGGGGGAGAACAAGGGAATCCGTGGCTGATATGTAGAACTGAATGGTATTGTAAAATTAAAAAAAAAGAAAGAAAAAAAAAAAGAAAAGAAAAGAAAAAAAATTCTGACTTTAAATTCTTAATAGCATGGCATACCAATGCAGGGCTCTTGAATTTCCATAAGGCCTAAAAGAGTTTAAGGAGGCCTTAAAAAAAACACACACAGTAATGGGCCCAAACCAGCTTTCTACTTCATGTCTCACGCAGGTCGAGATATAGAGATGCCAAGTTACAGAGGCACCATGGCATGCGGACTTGAGCTACAGTATGGCAGGTTCCCAGCGTAAGGGCTAGAGTACAGGATAGTGGATTCCTGCCCCTGTGGGATCTCGTTCTGTATGCTGTGAATATGTGTTGCTCTGATTGGTTGATAAATAAAATGCCGACTGGCCAGTAGCCAGGCAGGAAGTACAGGCAGGGCAAGCAGAGAGGAGAATTCTGGGAAGAGGAAGGCTGAGT
>CABHPR010105327.1:0-37415 GCA_902168415.1 Peromyscus melanophrys
ACACACACACACACACACACACACACACACACACACACACGAACATATATAAATACAAACATCACACACACACACACAAACATGTGCTTGCTGTGGGATGGTCCTTCTGTATGCTGTGAATATGTGCTGCTCTCATTGGTTAATAAAAAGCTGACAGGCCAGTAGCTGGGCAGGAATTTAGGTGAGAAAGCCAAACTGAGAATGCTGGGAAGGAGAAGGGCAGAGTCAGGAGTCACCAGCCAGATGCAGAAGAAGCAAGATGAAAAAAGGAAAGATGAGAAAAGGCACCAAGTCACATGGCTAAACGTAGATAAGAATTATGGGTTAATTTAAGTGTAAGAGCTGGTTAGTAAGAAGCCTGAGCTTCCAGCAGAGCATTGCTAATACCTCCAAGTCAATTATTTGGGAAGTGGTTGCTGGGTATTTGGGAGTTGCCAGCGGGACAGAAACTTCCACCTACATCTACTAATCCATACATTACATACACATGAACATGTATCTACACATACATCGCACACACAGAGATGCATACAAAGTAAGCTCTAATGGTAATGGAGGCAGAATAAGGGTATGTTTCTTCAGATGTCTCTAGGACACTCTGCCTTCAGAGTTGGGGACTTTGTTTCATCTGAGTATAGGGAGGGGTCTTCCAGGACACAAATCTCACAACTTTCTCAAGAAAATGGTCAGAGACTTCTTCTCAGGTGAGTGAAGCTAAGGACAATCTGACTGTTTCTGCTGCTTCACAAATGCCACAGTTTCACATCTAGAGGTAGCATGTCCTTAACTTCATCACTGAGGTAGATGTTTCACAAATGTCATGGTGTCATATCTTGGGAGAGTATGTCCTGAACCCTATCACTGAGGTAGAATTTTTGTAGGAAAGAATTTATCTTCCTTTTTGCTTCTAGTTTCTTTTACAGCCAGGAATTAGTAAAAATCTAACTTTGCATTTTTGCAATACCCAGGCTATTTTCATCTAAATGCTACCCAATCCATACTAAAAATCTTTCTTGGTAATCATATTTTTGCTATTAAAACTAAAGAGAACACATTCAACCAATAAGTGAAAAAATAAACACAAAAGAGGAGGAGATGACCAGGCAGTGATGGCAAAGGTCTTTAATCCCAGCACTTGGGAGGCAGAGGCAGGCAGATCTATGTGAGTTCGGGGCTAGTCTAGTCTACAGAGCGAGTTCCAGGATAGCCAGGGCTACACAGTCAAACCCTGTCTCGGAAGGGGGAAAAAGGGTAAGGAGATGAACTAGTAAATAACCACCATCCTGAAAATTCTCACCAAGACTTCTCAACCTGGAAAAAAGTCCACTGAACAAATATGGATTTTCTGAAACTTCATCTCTGAGTTAAGCATGGTGATGAACACATGATCATGGTCTCAGCACCCAGGAGGCAGAGGCAGGAGGATGCTGCAAATTCTTGGCCAGGTGAGTCACAGGATAAAACCCTGTTTCTTAATAAAAATAACGGCTTTAGACTGGGGTGTAGCCCAGTAGTAAGAGTATGTGTTCAGCATATATGAGGCTCTGAGTTTCTTCCTGTTTTTCTGAGGATTATGTCTGTTGGTTTGGGCTTTGATGTTTTTGCTTTGAGACTGAATCCTGCAATGCATCACAGGCTGCCATGAACTACAATCCTGCTTAAGACTGCTTGGTGCTGGGATGGCAGACATTCGCTGCGGGCAAGACTCTTGGTTTGAACTTCTGTACCATAATAATAAATAAATAATAACAGCTTTATTAGCATACAATTGCATACCACAAATTTTGTATTTCATAAGTTTTAGTAAATATATACAGTTGTATGGCTCTCTCCATAATTTTGAAACACTTTCATCATTCCCAATCTATCCACCTATCTTGCAAATCAGTTTTCTTTCTTCTATGAACTGTGGAAAATGGCTATTTGGGAAGCAGAACTAACTATGGGGAGGGGAAAGTGCCCTAGCCTGGCCCTGCCATCCACAACAAGAAGCATACTCCACACTGGAGTTCCACCACAACCTTGGGAGAGTAGGATCCAGATATGATGGCAGAAAACTATCTCACCTCAGCTGTATTTTCCCTGCAGAGACAAACCAATGCTCAGTCCTCAAACGATAGCTCTAAGGAAAATCAAACCAGCATCAAATAGAGGGAGGAATATGAACATTCATTTACACTACACTGAGACGAACAGGCTGTGTGAAAGAACCACACAAAACCAAGACTAAGGTTCACAGCACAGCTTTCATCCTTCTCCGTCAAAAGCATAACACAAGAAAAGAAACAAGCATGCAGAAGGCATGTGTCCAGCCCCCAAGAGAACACAATAAGAAACAGGAATGCCAGATGCTACAAAGGAGGCTGGGGGCCCAGAACTGACCTCTGACCACCTCAGTCCCCAGTGCATCTAGTTCCCTAAAGGGCTTTTCTAAGGGCAGGGACAATGAAAAGAGGAGCCAGAGGAGCCAGGTGCCCTCTGTGAATTACGCCTGCCCTCCTAGTTCCTAAAATAATGTGCTTTAGTATGGTTGGTAAAGGTGGTGTGCTTAGTAAACAGTTTTAAATTCTAAATCACCATAACGTGAGTAGTTGTCTTATTACTAGATGAAGCTGACTCTAAGGCAGTACCTTCCAACAAGATTACAGAGAGTAGTGTCAATCTCCATCTAAGTGCTCGGCTTTACATCAGAGAGCAGCTTGAAAATTGACTTAGTCTCTACTTCCGCCATGAGCGGGTGATTCGCTATCTGCCTCGCACCTCTGTGGAGACCAGTCAATAATACGGCGGCGGCGTAGTTCCAGTGGCGTGAGAGTGACATCAGGTGACATGTTCAGTAAGTGGTTGGATAAGTGTCGGCTGCCTTCTTTCGCTTTTACAAACGCTTTTATATGAAAGTTTGTAACAAAAAAAAACCAAAACAAAACACTATGCACCTGTGATCCCAGGACTTGGGAAGTGAAGTCAGGAGGACCAGGAGTTCAAGGCCAGCCTCAGACTCTGTCTCAAAAAAAAAATAAAACAAATATGAAAAGAAATATAAGACTCTTGAATTCACGTTTTAACCTGCTGGAATAAAATATCAATGAAGATGAAGAGAAACCTAAATAATCTTAAAACTGGTTCATTTTTACTGTGTCAGACATTATTTTGGTTTGAATAGGAAATATCTCCTATAGCAGTGGTTCTCAATCTTCCTAATGCTGAGACATTTAATACAGTTCTTCAAGTTGTGGTGACCTCCAATCATAAAATTATTTTCATTGCTACTTCATAACTGCAGCTTTGCTACTCTTATGAATTGTAATGTAAATATTTTTGGAGATAGAGGTTTGTCAAAGGGGTCATGACCCACAGGTTGAGAACCACTATCCTATAGACTTATGGATTAGAGGGTTGATCCCTAAGTACTGGTGGGACTTTAAGAGGCACAGGAAACTTTAGGAGGCAGGGCCTCACTGGAGCAAAGTCACAAGAGCAAGTCCTCAGGAGCTTGATCTTGCCCGTCAGTCAGTCTCTGATGTCTTTGTCAGTGCTTATCTCTATGGCTGTCTGTGTTTCTGTCTTCCTCCATCTGTGTTTAGATGCATACATACATATGTACACACACACACACACACACACACACACACACACAGGTGCACGCATACATACAGATTGTGTCTGTTTTCTTCAATCCTAGAGACACAATCTAGAGCTCTGGTATGTTAGGCAAGCACTGAGGTATAACCCCAGCCCTTACATTTTTAGTAATATTTCTTAGGATTTAAACTGAAGACTGAAGGAAGAAGAAAAGACATTTTTGACGTTACAGAGGAAACTGCTACTGGTACTAAGATCTGAAAAAAATCCAGATTAAACACATGGGTGTTAACGTTCCGTGGTACTTTTTTAAAATCAGCATTCAGACTGAATAACACTTAATTTAAAATTCCCCACAATGTTGAAAATGGATGCTGGTACATTGATGTTCATCACATTCCTCCCCTTTTGTGAAATTTTCCATAAAAGGTTTTCTTTAAAATCTACACATACATACCCTTCCCATGATCCCTGCTGCGCAAGGCTGATTAATGTAAATTTTACAAAACACACCCTTCTATGGATAATTTTAACTTTTCCTAAAAATAAACATTCTAGTCACCAACCCGAGGAGGGGGCAGTGGCTCAGGAATGCAATGTCATGGCAGATGGAGAATCAGTCATTGTAGGAAGTGAAAGAGATGCAGGCAGCACTGGAACCGACGCAGCAGTAGCAGCAGAATCGGACTCCTTGGACACCCTGGCAAACAGAAGCATTTCATCAATGGAGAGGGTGAGCAGCTGCTAGCAAGCGGCACTCATCAGTGCTGATTACAAATGCTAAAGCAACAGCACATTTTCAGTTGATCCGTGTATTGGAGGAAGTAGGCACGGAGTGCTGAGTCAGAAGCAAATGTGCAGACTCATAGATGACTAATGACTCTCTGGAATGCATTCAGGGCTCTAAATTTTAAGATTTAAGACCAGATTCATGCTACTGAAGACACCTATGGAGTAGACATTCAGAAATTTTACTAGAATGCCATAAAATGCTCTTTTCTACTTTTCTCCAACGGTATGTTTAATCACCAGAATATATACACACTGAGGGTTGTGAATAACACTAACATACCTCAACTTTCACACCAATAATAAAACCAGTTGTAAACTACATAGAAAGCAATCATGATTGTCCTTACCCCAGGAACCCAGAGAAATGCTCAAGGATCAGATTTATTACAGCTATCTCTTAATGTCACTGACGTCCCTCCACAAACACTCATTATTACGATCTGAAAGAATGTAAGTGTGCGTGCTTGTCATGAGAAAAACAAAACAACAGGAAAACCCGGCAAACTTTACAGGCCTCTAACCTAGAGTTAGTCCGATAGAACTTCTGGAGGAACCCGTGCCTTGTGTTTGGACAATGGGGACCCTGTATGCACTACGAGGCACTGCCCTTGAACCACAGTTGAGGCAGCAAATCTCCACACCTGTTCAACTAGCTTCCGGAAGTGTGGCAGAAGCACAGCACTCTTGCTTGGGGAATGGGTCACTGTGTCCTCCAAAGTGCACTGAGGAGCAGACAGAGAGCGAGTGATGGAAATGCAGAGACTACAGTCCTTCTCCAAGACAGGCCCACAGTGCAGCTGCCTGGGAGTAGGGTCACTGGCAGCCAAAACCTGCCCCCAGACCTTCACAAAGCTTGACAGGACTTTGTCAGTTCACTTTGAGTCACTCAGACTCCCAAGTCATAAATACCCTTTCCCAGTTCCATTTAGATTTGTGAGGATTTGCTATTTCCTTTAGCAGAGCCTTGACTAACCGTTACACCAGGCCAGTGCACTTTTTTATTGCCTCTAAGACATCAAGATCTCCGGACAACTTTTGAATTTCTTGACCTACTCTGCAGAGACTCTCATCTCATCCCTGAAAAAGCAAAAGGGAGACAGACTATCCAATACGCTCACATTGCCCCTCTTCTCAGTTAACCTGAACAGGACACCTGTATACTCCACTGGCAGCAGCTAAGCCACCCAAACTGAGGCAGAACAGAGATCAAGTCTTCAAGGAAGGTAACACTTCCATGGAAGATGCAGCAACCCCTGGTGGGATGGCTCTGCCTCTGTATCCTAGCCTCCATGTGAACAGTTAGCTTCACTTGAGCCACCCCACTCTTGTCCCAAGACAGTAAAAGGCAGGAGGATGTGGGGAGGACTCCTGTGGAGCACAGCAGGGAAGACAAGCCTTCCCACAGTGGACATACCTAAACCCACAACTTCCTGGAGGAAAGCAAAGGCAAAGGAAGGCATCCAGGCCTGAAGGCAGGTGCTAACAAGAAGCCAAAGCAAGTCAGGGCAAGGGCTCAGCAGCAAGTGTCATCTCAAAAAGCACCCGCTGCTGCCTCTGAATCAGCAAGTCCTAAACACAGGTTAAACTGCTTCTCACTTTGAGAGCTGGACTTAAAGAAGCAAAGAAGGCAGCCAGCAGAAGTGGAGAAGCCCAGGCTGGCTCAGGCACAGCAGCTGGGCCTAGATCTAGGACCCAGCTGGCCTTCCTTTTGGGGTTAACCATGGTCCTTATTTAACCACAAAAGAAAAAAGAGAAAACTCTACATGGAGAAGAGCAACTGTGCTTGGACTGAAGAAGCAGGGGTCTGGAAAGAAGGACTCTTCAAAGCAAAGCCAGACTTCAGGCATTGTCTGGGGGAACTCATAAAATGACTGATGCTGGCGATTCCAGCAAACACTCGGGCTTTGTGCGTAACTACATCACTGTAGTTAACGTTCTTCCAACAGCAGCTTAAGAACAGCACCTTCAGAACCTTGGGCCTTTCTAAGAAAGGCCTGCAAACGTTGCTCACACGGGTCTTCTTTCATTAGATGCACAATACGGTTAGATCAACAGACCAGCCGCAAAATTTTCAGAACTCATCAGGACTCAAAATAAGCTACTTCACAAAATACCCTGCCAGGAAAATACGAATCACAATGATTAAAATTATAGTGATAACTGTTATAGTCAATGCTGATACTTACTAAGATGGTTACCTAGCTGTATGCTAACACTTTATTATATGCATCATTTTATGTAACCCTCACATCAACAGATGACAAAACACCACCCTTAGAGAAGGAGATGTTGATGCTGCTGCCCCAGGGAACACACTTGGAGCACCAGTGCTTCAGAGACTACACTCTTCCTCCAAGCCTGCTTCTCTGCTGAGCTCAGGTGGTTCTAACCACGCAGCGTCAGACCAGAGGCACAGGGCCCTAGTCTCAGCCATCAGGCCTGACCACAGGCCCAGCACTATCACTGCACTAGTAACCGAACTGAATGCTGGCCATCCCACACAACTTTTTCTTTCTTCTCCCCAACAGTTACCTGAAATACCATGCTACTCAGACAATCACACACCAAAATGCATTTTCAAACCTGCACTTAATTTTAAACCTATTTTTAAAAAATAGTTACACCATTTTAGGGGAAATTTGTAACAGGAAAACTTGTTTGTCTTGCTTGAGTTCCTTATCTTAAAAGTATATATGCTAGTGCTTGTAAAACATGATTAAATACCCAAACATCTTTATATTAAACAACGTCAGAAACTTCAATCTGGGTTTTAAAAAACTAACTAATCCTATTTATGGGTTATTATTAATGCCTATTTAATTAACCCTAATATTTAAGGATTTATTTTTATTTTTAATTGGGGGGAGGACAGTTGTAGACAAAGCGCTAGCTCACATGAGTATACATGCCCCTGAATTCAGAAGAGGGCATGTGATCGCCTGGCGCTAGAGTTACAGGTGGTTATGGCCACCCAATGTGGGGGCTCAGAACTGACCTCTCTCGGGTCCTCTGCAAGAGCAGTATATGCTCTTAACACTGGCTCATCCCTCCAGTCCTGACCCTAACATTCAACAGATGGGTATAAACACTCAACAATTTACCTTGCCAAAGCACAGGTTAGTAATAAGGCCTGACACCAGCTCAGCCCAAATTCCTTCCACCATGACACAAAAATTTTAGTATTATGGAAATTTCAGGATATATATATATATATATATATATATATATATGGAGATATATATATATGGAGATATATATATATGGAGATATATATGGAGCCCAGTGACTCTCTAATTCAACACTTCATTTAAATAAAAATGAGAAAATCATGACAATCTCAAATACAGATGATAACGTGAATCCCTCCCTCTCCTTTGAAAACAGACACTGATTCTCCACCAAGAAGCAAGGTCTCAGCCCGCTCCTGGATGTGACACAACACAGTGTGCCCGCCCCTTCTAGAGACGCCTCAGGAAGGCCAGCAGCTTACACTTTGCATGTGCCCTGAGGAAGTTACTGTTAACTTAGGCAAACTAAAGCCAGCCATCTAAATGAGAAGATGCCCTTTGAAAGCAGGAAGGTATCCTGGAGAGAACTGAACAGGCAAGTGAGGTCTTGAGTTTTGCAGCCCAGTTAATAACTGTAAGCATCCAAGTGAGTGAGCCCAATGATGCCATGTAAAGCAAGAACCATCCAGCTGTTGCTGGTTTTTTCCCCACACTCACTGTACTGTGTAAGTTTGCTTAGTTCCAGAGACAACCGCAGATAATGAAAGCTGCTTGCCTCATTCCTAATCAGGAATCTCTATCATGGACTAAAAGCTAACTCTCCCAACTTCTAATCATAGCTGCCTGCCACCGTAAGTAGCTCAGTGCATTAAGTGACAAGGAGGACACTGAAGAGACTGGCAGGCCACAGCAACCCGCTCAGAAGCAGATCAGAATCGTTTCCTTCTTCAGCTTGGTCCTGACCAGGCTGCACAGAGTGCACGGGCACTTCTGCTTCACTCTGCGGCTCTGGAAGTTTGACACGATGTCTCACTGCAGACTCCCTGAGGATGGAGGCAGATGATCAGGCTTGCCTGGGTCTCAAATACCTACCCAGGGCTTTGCAGGCAAAAACAAATAAAGACTTGGTAACCGAAACCTCACATATGAAAAGAATTAGACTAGTCCTCACTCCAAAGAATTATGAGACCAAGAACAAATAAGAAGTCAAGGCCAAGTCCCTCTGCTACATAGAACATCACTGTAAAACAATTACTGAGGGCTCCATGGCATGCACAGAATGTTATTTTTCCAAACAGTTTCATAGCATTATACCTTTCATTATTAATTTGATATAAAAAAAAACCAGTGAAACAGATAATACTGTTTTTTCTATCTGTAGATAAGGAGGTGGTTGTTCAGAGAATTAACATGATTTCATAGGTGTCATTTTATAAATGAAACCACAAGATGAACTCAGGAATCCTGGATAAAACCTAATGCTAGTTTCATATTCTAGCATTCTTTCCTCAAAAACCTAATGACCTAAATTTTAAGAAGTGACTGGGGGATGACTCAGTGGATATTGTGCTTGCCACCCAATAATGAGTGCCTGGGTTCAGATCCCTAGTACCCATGTAAAGCCAGGTACAGTAGTGTGGTCTACAATCCTAGCACTGTCATAGCAAGACAAGAGACAGACAGAGAACTGCTGTAATTCACAGGCCAGCTAGCCGGGTGTATGCAGTGCAAAACAAGAGACACTGTCACAAGCAAAGTGGAAGTTAAGGACCAAACCCCAAGTTTGTCCTCTCTGATCTCTGAATGTGAGGCAAAGCATGTGCACATAACATGTTTCTGTGCATGAACAAACACACACAAATAAATTAATTTCAACATGTGCTATAAAAAAAACCCGACAGAAACAAGCACAAATGACAGAGAATCATAGAAATGGCATCATGAACAAGATACCAATACTCATCCATAACATATAATACACTTTTCAAATAACAAGAACTGGAATGCTAGACCTGGTGTATGCTTCACCAGAATCTTTATGATGTCATTATACCTTTGTGAAACAAACAGCAGAACATTCTTTTCTAATGTCACACAAAATATATCACATGTATGGATATACATATATGTGAATACACAGGGTTGCCAAATAACTGTATAAATAACAAGTAAAGTCTTGAGACCAAAGTATTGTCACATGCTACTCACATGTGACAGAATGACACATACAGAGACCTAAGTTCCTGTATTACTTAATAATGGATGTTCCAAAAGGTACTCCCAGAGAAGTATCTAAAAGAGGTTAGGTAAACACTATGTATCTTCACAGTATGTGGGAAATGAGGAGACAGCTGTACACTTAAGACAATGTCATTGCCACATGACTATGAAATACAAGGACACGCAATACCTACCTTACCCCTAACTTCCTTAACCAAATACCTCCCAAACTGGCATTGACTAGAACAATGAGAAGAGGTGAGCAGAAGAGCAGTAACTAGAACAACACTTCTCGGTCCCTTTTGGCCCCTTCTAGACTCTACTGTGAGGACAGGCCTGGGCCCCTAAGGCTTTCCAAAAACAAAGGGCATTCTTTCTCTCAGCACATCATTTCTAGATTCTTGAACCCAGAACAAAGCACACGACAGGTGGCCTCTGACACGCTCAGAATGATTTCTCAGAGGCCACTCTGGATAGGTCTGGTGGTTGTGATTGTTTCCACTGTAGTGTTCAGGGTGGTCTAACCTAGTAAGTGCATTCAGGCAGAAGCAATAAAACTACACCTACATATACATAACAGACTCTGGATGTACATGTGTTACAACCAATGGGCAAAGAGACAGGCATTTTGGGTTGTGTGATAATTTGGTCCTGAGCCAGCCATTTTAAAAAGCACTTCAGCTGTTCTACTTCCTTGGATCAGAGTATCTAGAGAAGTTACCTTGTGAAATATAGAACGATGATGCCCTCTACAGCCCTTAGAGAGAATCCATACAGTTGGTGAAAGATCCTGAGTCTATCTTTCTAGTAAAGATTTTTTTAACACTAGAAGATAAAATAAAACACACACTTAATATGTACATCAGGAAAAATATCAAAGTATTACAGTTTAACACTGAAGAGTTAATTAAACATAATCTTGAATGACAGAAGCAAACTCTACATGCTGTCATTCTGGTTATCTGTTTAAGTAGAATTAATTAGGTAACTGTTGGTGTGCTAGGGAAATAGCTCTGAGTGTAAAGCACATGAGAACCGACTTTAATCCAAAACTGACAGCACTTGTAATCCCGATGCTGTGGAAACAGAGACAAATGGATCCCTGGGACTTGCTGACCAGCCTGTCAAACTTATTTGCTGAGTTCCAGGCCATTGAGACACCCTACCTCAAAAGAAAAGGCATAGATGGATGCTGAGGAATAACACCCAAAGTTGTTCTCTGGCCACACATATGTACACATGTGTACAACCAACTGCACACACATGCCAACATGCATAAACACAAGTAAAAAAACAAAGGCTGTCTGTAAAAGAATTATTTAAACTATTTTCAAAGTTTAGGAAAAGACAGAAATTCAAAGTAAAGATATACTACAAATTGAAGACTACACATTAAAAAATCAGGAGGAAAGAAAGAAGGAAAGAGTGGTATTGATGACCCCAGCAATACTCTAGAGTACTCGGGGCCTGTGAATATATAGCAGAAGCAGAAGGGAAGTCCTTCTCGGAGGGTGTTCTAGGACAATGTGTGTAATGTATGACAGTAAGCTGCACATACCGGGCACTGCATAGAAAGTAAGACTGTAATTAGCATAGGAAAAGTTTGGCTTCTGTATCAAAAAAAACGAGATTCGTTCATCTGGCAAACCTGGAAGAGAATGACAAGTAGCATGAACTACAGAAGAAAAGGTGAGAAATAAGAAGAAGAGAAAAAAAAAATCACAGGCCTGGTGACCGCATGAAATACAAATAAATCAGTTCCAGGGGAACAGGTGGCTCATTTTCGCAAGTTGCAAAATGAAAAATAAGACCTTATCAAGGAGGAAATGGACAGTAATTACCAGAGTGCCGTGTGAGAGTTGACATTAGACCTGATTAAACAAAAGGAATTACTCAGTCATTTAAGCAGGGAAACGGCACACAGATACTTGTCTAGATGAATGAAAGTGGAAGCAGCAGGAGGCAGGCAGAGAAGGATCAGCAGAGAAAAGACAAAAGAGGTCAGCAAAGGCTCCCACAGGTGCCCCAGGAGAGAGGAGCAACCTCAAGACACGGAGAGATGGACACCTGAAGAGGTGGCAAGGACAAGAAGGATATCATGAGTGGGGCCACGGACCTGCGAATCCAAAGCCAGATCCGAGGAAAACTAAAGCTGGGCCCTGCCTTTGAGGTTATAGCAATGAACTCAGGTAGAAACTACTTAGAAACAAGTGGGAAGCTGAGGCTTAGAAGAGGATGAGAAGCCAAGGCTGGATTTAAACATTTTTCAGCTATTAAAAAAAAAATGCTTCTATTCCAAGGAAAAAGACTGTGGAAGGGAGGCCTGATAACTGATCTGGCCAGACAGAGAACACTTAGAAAAAGAAACTTGATTTCAAAACAAACAACATCTCTTGTTTCAAAGCACACATACTAGAGCATAAGAAGGCACCCCACATCTCTACAGCCATGGTAGAATTAACCAATGCGGCTGATGTCAGTAAGCTGCTAGCAGTTCTGTTCCAGTTCTATCAAGTAATTAGCACACATTTAGCTGCACACATTTCCCAATCTGGCAATGCAGCAATGCAGACTTGGTGAACAACAGCAGCCTACATCAGTGGAGCACATCGCCAGCCACTACACTACACCCGTATGTCTTCAAAAGAATAAAGCTCTTAAAAGAAACTGAACTAAAGAGGTCTGAAAGGTGGGGAATTTAAGAATCCAAAAAAGAAACACACAGGTCCTTCTTAGGCTTTGAAAATTTGATAGAGATAAACATCTTTGTAAAAATGTTCTCAGGGCTACAGATCACTTTCCTTATAAAAATGTATTTCTAGTAAAGAACAGAATACTTAAAATGCTTTTGGTTATCCTTTAGGAGCACTTCAATTTTATCTTTCTTAAAATTTAGATCAATAAGTAGAACTCAACCTATGTGAGCTGAGTTAACCTATACTGAAGCAAAATTGGCTTCAATCTTGTTTTCAGTGTGACACACCAGATCAATGCATCCATTTTCAAATAAGCAATGGTAACACAGTCAGTGGCACATTCCCCTTTAGGAACACCAAAAACCTAGGACACAGGATGTAAGTGATTCACAAAGGCAGGCTAGCAAGACAAAAGCCTAATGACAGCCCATCTGCTATTCAACGGTTTCTTTCTCTGGAAATGTAATGCACTACTCTTCACACTCACTTTTACTATAACAAGGAAATTTCATCAATTCTTGAGCATATTTAACTTTTTGTGGTATTCTACAGAATGCAAAGATTTAGATCTCAGCATAAAACTAAAATTGCTATCAAGGAGAAGAAAGAAAAAGCATAAATAGTAAGGATATAAAGAAATTTTTTAAATACAGTAAACTCTTATTTCTTTTTAAACATTAATAAACCTTTAGATCTCTTACTTAAAATTTAGAAAACAAGTCAGGCTTTCTAAACCAGTACCTCCCCACATACCCCAAAGAAAAAGTGGACAACGTTGAACAGCAAAAGTAGATGCTGTCAGCCTTCTGCAATGGTGGGAAGGGGCGAAGGGTCACTGCACATTCCCTGTAGAAGACAAAGCCAGATCCACATTCCAGGGAAATTTGGCTGGTCCAAGTTTTCCTTAAATACAGATTGGCCTGCCTGTCACTAAGCCAGGCTCTGTAATCTTCCCAGGCTGCCATTGCTAGGGAAGCCAGGAATCCCTTCTAATTAATCAACTCTCACAACAAAAATTTTCCCACCCACAAAAACGTTGTGGGGAGGGGAAGCGGCAAAGCAGTCTTCATGGCCAAAAGAATCTTAGACTTTGCTGTAATACCAAACTAATCCAAGAAAACAGATGCAGGAAGCAGAGGAAATGATCTACAGAGACAGACAATGAGCTTGGGAGCTTTTGCTGTACTGCTTCTCTGGAGCCCAAGTTAAACATGTTAAATCTTAAAATGTAATTACTGGGAATGAGGCCTGGCAACATTCTACACATCTTAAAGCCAGGAATGGGACCATGAACTTTCCCCAAGGCACATACCATATACGTTATTGGACATTTAAAGCAATAATTTATTGTTCTGGTTTCTTTTCTCTACCATTTTGTGTTTTAATGGATAAATATCTATGATTAATATCTGTGTGTTCATATCTACTTCTATTTGCTTTGGGATTGCCTGATGCTTGCAGTCATTTTAACACAAGGTTAATTTCATTGAATGCTTACTCTGTCATGGTTTAAGCAGGCGAGAGCACCAAAGAATAGACATTTAAACCTGTTCTGTCAGGACCAGGAGTAACTCAAGGCTATAGCTCTTGTCTGGCATTCATGAGGCCCTGGCTTGGATTCTAAGCACTGCAATATGTGTGTGTATACGTGTGTGTGTGTGTGTGTGTGTGTGTGTGTGTGTGTGTGTGTGTGTGTTACTAGCCACCTGCAACCTACTGAGCATTTGATATATGGCTAGTAGAAACTGAGATGTTCTATAAGAAATATTTACACACATATTATAAAAATAAAACAAAGCATACATATATATATATATATATACACATGTATGTATACTTTGCAGGCAGTGGTGCCTGCCTTTATCATAACTACTCAAATCAGAATAAAAGCAAGCCAGAGACAACAGATTAACAAACAGAAATGGCTACGTACAAATAAAACTTTATTTTCTAAAAACAATTGGCTGTCATGTGTGCTATAATTTGGTAACTCTGTCTAAACCTGACCTTTGCTTGACTCTGAAAGTTTATGCAACTATGAATATTTTAACATACTGGGATGGGGCAAAGCCTTCAACTAAGATCACTACAGAAGCTCGGAGGGACATGTGCCTGCTGCTGCCACTGCTATCAACTAGGATGCGTCCCTGCAGTGTAGAACAGGCCTCCCTGCTGTAGAACGCAGGGCGTCAGACATCAAGAGACCATGAAAGCTGCTGCTCCAAGGACTCCAGCCTTCCACGGGGCTGCCATTTCCTGGAAATCTGGCCTGGGAGGGAGTTATACATGAGCTTTCAAGTCCAAGGTCCCAAGAATTAGAGAGAAAAAAAACCCAAAACACTCAGATTAATGAAGGTCTGGAGAACTGCCCTCACTTTAAAAAGGAAAAGCTGTGAGTCGTAGAGTAAACAACCCAGACACAAAGGGCACGATATTTGGTGCCATTAGTTACTCTGCTACTTTTGAAAACATGATCTATTCAAGAATTTTTCAACTCAGGTTGTCAAAAAGTAGATGCATCTTTATGAAAACTGTATAAATTTATTTCATTAAAAGTTTATTTACTTAGTTTCTGAATATTATGCAGAGACAGATTAAAATGCCATATCAAAAATAAGCCCAGAAGCCAGGTGTGGTAGTGCACTCTTTTAATCCCCACACTTGGAAGGCAGAGGCAGGCAGATCTCTGTGAGTTCGAGGCCAGCCTGATCTACACAGAGAGTTCCAGAAGAGCCAGGGTTACACAGAGAAACCCTGCCTCAAAAAACAAAAAGAGCCCATTCTGGCCCCAACTGCCACCTACCAGAGGCAACAGGACTGAAAACTTAGCTATTTAATCTGCTATTAACCATTATGATTCTATGTGTGAACTACACTTCCTTACTATTGCCACTTTATACATCATCTTTGGAAAGTGAGGACATAATGCTTACATCCATCATCCCACACTTCTCCTTTCACCAGCCTTCCGAAATCTGGAGTTCACAATATCGTGAAAGCTTTGCTCAATGTCGAGCCATAGCTTATATTTACTCTATTTTACACAATTCTCTTTTTACTTAAGAGTTAAGAGTTACATCATTTTTCTCTTTTGTTAGTTTCCTAAATTCCTATGACTACATTACTCCCAGGCCCTGTGACAGATCAGAAAACAAAAATTTCTTTATATATTTAAATGCACAAGGCCTCTTCCTACTTTCCATTTTTTGTTATTTGCAAGGAACCCTCCTTCTTATAGCAATCGAAATGACTATACTCTGAACTTGATCCATAATGATCAGCATGAGATTTATTTAGGCCCTGGCCGTCTTCGTTCTCTACATCCAGGATCTCACGTCTAACCCTCTGTTTATGCCCCATTTTGGAGAACCACATCCTAAGACAGGGCACACAGAAAGGAATTTCCCTGACATTAGCGTCTTTGAAAAGGTCTCTACTCCACCATAATCTGTGCTTCAAAGTTGGGCGGGGAGGAGGGTTCTGGGTTGGAAACCGTTTTTCTTAGTGTTCGAACCTAAGAGGTATTACTATTCTTGTTGCCTCACTGCTACGGTTGAGCAGGCAGTCCTCATTCTTCACCTCTCTCTTCTGGGTTGTTCTTTCTCCCTTCCTGTCCCCCTCCACTTCCCTGGCTCCCTCCCTCTACCTCCTCCTCCTCCCCACACCAAGTCTCTGCGGGAAACTGTAGCATGACAGGCTTAGCACAACCCTTCTCCATTGGTTTTGCTGGACACTCACTCACCCTTTCCAACAGGAACTTTGTGTCCTCTGTGGTAAATTTTATTACACTGTTTCACAGTGTTCCTTTCTACTACTTGTAGTTTTTTTTCCAGAACTTCAACTTTTGATATCAAAACCAAATTCTAATTTTCTTGGGGTTTTTTCTACATTTTTAAAACAATCTTTTGTGTTCATTTCTGAATAGTATTCCTTGATAGGCCTTGATATCATCAAAAAATTGTTTCTATCATGTTTTATAAGTACACTTTCCTATTCAACAATTTCTCTGTTTATATCAGCCTGATCTTGTTTCATCATTAAGAGCTTTCCTTTTGCTCTGAAAATAAAAATTAAACTCTCTAATTTTCATCCCTCCCTAAACTCTCTCTGACCTTCTGAGTTTTCAATCACTTTAGTCTCTATTTCTTATATTCTAAGTTTCCCTTAAACTTGTGCTGACGCTATTTTTCATTCATAATTAAAACAATGAAGTGGTATTGGAAGCACTGCACATATGACTGGGCTTGGCTAACTGAGACTCCCATAGGAGCCTATGTTTGATTAATGGATCCCAAATGTAGGTTACACTAATGTCACACAAATAGACTATAATTTGAGAAGTATAATTAGAGATAAAAAGATATTTCAAAATTAAATTCAATAGATATAGTAACTAAATTTTTATGTATCTATGAATATAGTTTAAAACTTTAAGAAAATTCAATAAAATTAAGAGGAAAAATACATAAATTTTAAATCCCAGTTGGATATTTTAATATATTTTTCAACTGACTAAACAATATTAGCAAATACATAGCAAACTGATATAACACAACTGTCAAATCTGATATGTTTTATATATACATAGATGTTTTATATGTGTTTATTGTATATTACTATACCTGATGTTACATATGTGCTATGAAATCATTCTAGATAATATCACATTTTTCAAATGTTTACAAAGCAGTATTTTATAAAAACAGAACTTTGCTAAAGACCAATTTAAATATGATCAACTAGGGAAGCTATCAACTGGGATGGCTTCCCTATCACAATTTTTAAGAGTTCTCTTTGATGGCTTTGATTATTACATGTATTTGTGTGTGTGCAAGGCAGGTGACCAGACAACTTGCAGGAATTGCTTCTCTCCTGCCACCGTGTGGGTCTCAGGAATACAACTGAGGATCAAACCCAGATAGATAGTCAGGCTTTGTGCCAAGTGCCTTTACCTGCTGAGCCATATCACTGGCCCTGCTTTGGTGTTTTCAGTTGCTCTGGAAGATAGTGACAGTGTTACACAGACCTGACCAGGAGAACAGCCAACATAAATGACAGTATCTCCAAGAGCTCACACAAGGTATTTATCAAGTCTACTGCAGACCTTCTCCCACATAGAACCCTTTATCACTATGCTCAAGAAGTTCTCAGCTCTACTATGAATGGATAGAGATGGCAAATTTATAAGAGAAAAATGAAAAAGTCAGCTGTTCTAGTTCCCTTTCTGTTACTGTGATAATGCATTGTCCAAAAGCAACTTGAGAGAGCAAAGGTTTCTTTCACAACTCCAGATCACAGCCCAACACTGAGGGAAGTCAGGGCCTGAACTCAAGGCAGGAGCTGGAAGCAGAAACGATGGAGAAACATCCCTTGCTGGCTCACCCATTAGCCTTCTCACAGGCTTATTCACATGCTCAAGTTTACCTCACTTCTTACCTCACTTTCTTAGCCCAGGACCACCTGCCTAGAAATAGAGAGTGCCCATCATGGGCAAGGCCTCCCTTTATCAATAAATAAACAAGACAATCTCCGTCCCCTAGATATGTCCACAGGCCAATCTAATCTAGACAGCTCCTCACTGAGGCCTTCCTCAGATGACTCTACTCTGTAAAGCTGACAATGAGAGCTGAGGAGGCTGCAGGCAAGCAGGAGCGCTCTCTCAGCATGCACCCAGGGACACCAGCTTTGCCTGCCCCTTGACTTTGGCCTGTTTTGTCACCCTCAGAAGTCACACCATGGAGATGCAATGTGAATGATTAATATTAGCATTAGGGACAAAGTTACGACCAAACAGGATCCTACACAAAAGACATGAAGCAAAGAATTCCTTATCATTTGAAAAATTATTAGTTTTCTCAGCCATCTTTTCTTAAAATGTTGATGTTAACTAACTTAAAATTTCCATAATTGTACATTTAAAAAGTAGAGATCAACTTAAGAACTTCAACTTTTAATTAACACAGAACTCATATATGACAAAGTGAGTGACTTTTAAAGACAGCTGCTGAACATTACTTACTTTAATGGCAAATTTCTTAGATGCCATGGTTTATTGATTTCCAAATGAGCTACTGAACCTGCAGAGAAGAAAAAAGAAAGCTATAGTTAGATATATAAAAATATCTCTTTGGGGGATGTTATAAGGAACAGCTGGCTTAATAAAATATCAATAAGCAGTATGAGATAAAATTTTAATTCTAATTGTCTTTAACTAAAATATTATGCTAAAAACTGACCAGAAGCAAATGCACAAGCTTGGATAGCTTCCCTACAGTACTCCACCAAATGTTTATAACCAAGTTGCATTTACCCCAGGAATGCAAAGGTAGCTTAACATCTGAAAAGTAATCAATAGAATATGCCATATAATTATAGAATTTGATTCCCAGAATCCACAATAAATGAAAAGAACCAACTCCTTGAAGCTGTCCTCTGACCTTCACACATACACACACACACACACCCCCCAAACAATAATAATAATTAATACAATACTTTAAAAGAGAAAAACCCACAGCTAAAATCATACATGATGAGTAAACATATCCTCCCACTACAATGAGCAAAGGGCAATGTCTTTCTCTTGCCACTTTTATTCAAAACTACTAGAAGGCAAATAAGTAAGGAAAAGAAGTGGGCATCCAGAAAAGAAAGAGATCAAACTACTTTATTCACAAATATCATGCTCTTGCATACAGAAAATTCTCCTCTCTCTTCCTCTTTTTTCTCTCTCATCTGTCTCCCATCCTCTCCTCTTTTATACACACGCATACACAAAGGATCTATTACAATTAGTAAACAACTTTGGGAGAGCTGGTGGGATAATTGGATCACTGTTTTAAAATTCACTGTATTTTGGCATGCCAGTAAAGAACAATACTAAAAGTGAAATTAATAAAAACAATTCCATTTCTGATAGCAGAAAGAAAACATGAAGGAATATAATTAAAGAAGTATAATATTTGTACACTAAACACCATAAAACATTATTGAAAGAAATTAAACACTGGGCTAAGCAAATTAGCTCAGGGGCAGAGTGTTTGCCTAGCATGAGCAAGTCCCTACTGTTAATTACCAGTGCCATAAGTCAAAGAAAAATAAGCCTGTGTAAACAGAAATATACTTCATGTTTACACTCATGGATTAGGATATTTAATACCATTAAGATAGCAATATCCCCTAAACTGATTCTACCAATGCAATGCAATCTGTATCCAATCCCAACTCACTTCTCTATAAAAACTGAAAACATATCCTAAAATATCTGTGAAAATATAAGGCATATGAGTACACAAAACAATCTTGAAAATCAACACAGAAGACTTGTGTGTCCCCATTTAGAAACTTAATACAAAACTAAAGCAATCAAAATAACACGGCATTGCATTAAAATGTACATACAGATCAACTGAGTAAAATCAAGAATGCAAAAAACAGACCCTTACTTATGGCCACTTATGGCCACATGATTTTCTTCTTCTTCTTTTTCTTCTTCTTTTTTTTTTTTTTTTTTTTTTTTTTTTAGTTTTTCTATGCCACATGATTTTCAACAAGGGTGTCAAAACAATTTGATGGAGAAGAAATTCTCCAACAATTGGTGGCAGGACAATATGCAGAGAGCAATAAACTTTGTCCCTTCTATCACACTTCATACAAAAATTAACTCAAAGTGTATCAAATACTTAAAGGTAAAAACTAAAACTATAAAACTCTTAGAAGAAAACAAATTATAAATTTTCATGATCATTCATTTAGCTAATAATTTTTATTTTGATTTATTGTTGATCTTCATGCTAATAATTTTTATTTTGATTTTTTATTGTTGATTTTCATGTGTAGTGTGTGTCCACACTCCTGTGGGTATGTGCATGTGTGTGAGCATCCACATGTGGGTGTTGTGGAATATCAGTTTAAGATGTGTTACATTTGTTTATGCTGTGGAATATTTGCTTAATGACACAAAGATGTGTTGCATTCTTTCACATTGCACTTGTTTAACTCTGTGAAGCTGTGTTACTTTGCCTGCCTAAAACTCCTGATTAGTCTATTAAAGAGCTGAACGGCCAATAACTAAGCAGGAGAGAGAAATAGGATGGGCTGGCAGACAGAAAGAATAAATAGGAGGAGAAATCTAGGCTCAAGAGAAGAGGGAGGAGCAAGAAAAGGAGAAGGAGAGAAGGACTCCAGGGGCCAGTCATCAAGCCACACAGCCAGCCATGGGGTAAGAAGGAAAGAAAGATATATAGAATAAAGAAAGGTAAAAAGTTTAGAGGCAAAACGTAGTTAAAGAGAAACAGTATAATTTAAGTTAGAAAGGCTGTCTAGAAACAGGCCAAGATAAGGCTGGGCATTCATAAGTAAAAATAAGGCTCTGGGTATTTATTTGGGAGCTGGGTGTTGGGCCCCCAAAGAGTAAAAAAATCAACTACATGTGAGTACATGAGTATGGAGGCCAGAAGTCTTGCAGGGAGTCTCCACTAATCCCTCTCTACCTTATCTTTTGAACACTCACTGACCTGGAGTTAACTGATTCAACTAGCTTAGGCCAATGAGCTCTAAGCATCTGTCTATGTCTGCCTCCCCAGCACTGCAATTACAGATGTTGTCACCACTACACCCAGTTTCTATGATGGTACCTAAGATCCAAACTAAAGTCATGTCTGCATATCAAGTACTTTACGACTGAGCTATCTGCTTAAAACTAGACAGTACAAACTCACAGAATGAGAAAAAAATGTGCTTATCATACATCTGATAAAGAATTCACATCCAAAATATATACAGAACTCTTACAACTTAAAAAAAAAAAAAAGCACAGTTTAAAAACAGACAAAGGACTTAAAAATTTCCTTAAAGAAGATTTTAAAATGGTCAATATAGACATGAAACTATGTTTATCATCATTAGCCATCAAGGAAATACAAATTAAAACTACACTACAGTGCCACTTTATATCCTCAGGGATGGCTAAAATCAAAACAAAAACAACATAAGGATCTCAAAAAAGAAAAACAATCCTTTTATCCAATCCAAGGATCTCCTGTCTAGAAAATCACAAGCACACAGGGAGTGGAGGCCTTTTAAGTTCACATGTGTCTCTATCCTACCTAGATGACCCAAATGAAGACTGAAACATCCCAGTTTGGGGAACTGAGCTGACATAAAAGAGGAGGTCTAAAAATATAGACATCCAAGGTTCCCCAAGAAGCAGCCTGGACAGATGGTACTAAAGTGAAGTCCACAGCCAAGAGACCCACAAAGATTCTAGTCATTTTAATGTTCCAGCTCAAACACAAACCAGAAATCACTCACCCTGATCCTATCATGAAAGAAAACCAAACCAAACAAAAACCTTCTAAATGAGAGAGAAGTTTCAGAAAAAAACAAACCAAAACTATGTTGGTAAAATGAAAAAAAAAAAAATCACTGGAAGAGTGGGACAATCAAGTTAAGTAAATTTCTCAGAAACCAGCAAAAATGAAAATGATGAAAAGAGAGAATTAAAGAGCCAAAACAGGGTAGCTAGCATATAAAAATTCAGATGAAAATGAACCCTTGTCTGGCATATTTCATAGTGAAATTTTAGGTAGAAAAAAAAAGTCAGGACTAGGATATAGAATACAAAGAATTAATTAGGTGCCAGAATTTGATCCAAATTGTCGATACTAGCCCTAGAAGCTCTAAAACAAGGGAAAAATACCTTCAATATTCTAAATTTCTTTCCAAATTCCAATTGCATTTAAACATAAGGAAATAAATAAAACATATTTAGACATGCAAGGTCTTTAAAAATTGCTATGGTTCATGTATTCTTTCTCAGGAAACACTAAGATGTACTTTCCAAATGAGGAAATTAACCAAGAAAGAGGAAGAAGCAAGAAATGGAAAGTCAAGAAAGAAAGCTGAAGCAAACTAAGGATCCTGAAAGGAGACAGATCCCTGTGTGACTACTGAACACATAAAGGGGAGCCACTACAAAAGACAGGCGGGTCTTGGGGCTCCAAGAATAGCACATCCTGTGTGATCCACACACATGGAGATGAATTTCAGACAAGTGGTAAAGAACATGAGACTGACTTAGGAGAGGCATGTGAAAATCTAAGCAGCTGTGTAATTACTGATTCTAGCATAAACAAAACCTGTGTGAAAAAGAAAAGAGTACTTAACACGCACAGCTCAGTTATAACTAACATTAATAGTCATGATAGTAAACACTGAGTATTGACCTAAACAATATTTGCTGACCGCAATATTACAGAGATGGAAGGTGTGAGCATATATATGGATATATGTGCTGTTGAGGGAATAGAAGTCACAGAGTGCAAAAGGTATTGCTGATGTTCATGAAATATTCCAAATATTCCAAAACCAAAGCCTAGTAACAGTCATGATAACACAGAAATACGATGGCAAGTTATTTACCAATATCAACCAATTCCTTAAGTGTTAAATTCTGCACCAACCTGAAGAGCACAGTACAGAGTTGATATGATGATGTAGGAAAGATTCTATCCATAAGCTCTGTGTGAGGGACTAGCTGTCTTTTGAAACTTTGTGCACAATAACTTTAGAACACTGCTATCCAACAGAAATGCAATGTCAGCAACAAATGTAATTTAGAAGTTTCTAGTAGCTGCATTTCATAAGCTCAAACAGAAACAGGTGAAATGGTTTCAACAATATATTTTGGTGCTGGGTAGATGGCTCAGTGGGTAAAAATGATTGCCACATGAGTTCAAATCACCAGATCCCATATTTAAAAAAGAAAGAAGAGAAGAGAGGGGGGGGGGGGTGGGGGGGAAAGAAGGAAGGAAAGAAAAGAAAGAAGAAGAAGAAAAGCTGTGTAGAATATTCCTTTACACTGTGTGAATATATGTTGCTGTGACTGGTTTAATAAAGAAGCTGACTGGCCAATAGCTGGACAGGACAAGGTTAGGCAGAAGAGCCAAACTGAGAATGCTGGAAAGAAGGAGGGTGGAGAGAGGGAGGCCCAAGCATATGCAGAAAGAAGCAAGATGGACATGCCATACTGAAAAAAGCTACCAAGCCACATGGCAAAGTATAGATAAAAATATGGGTTCATTAAAAATGCAATAGTTAGCTAGTAACAAGCCTGAGCTATTGGTTGAGCATTTATAAGTAATATTAAGCCTCTGTATGGTTACTTGGGAGCTCCTTGCTGGACACAAACTTCTGCCTACAAAGCTAGGTATGGCTTGCCCCTGTAACTCCAGCATCTTGAGGACAGAGAAAGGGTAAATTGGGGAGCTTGCTGGTCAGTCAGCATAGCTGACACCCTGAGCTTCAGACTCAGGGAGGGACCATGGCTCAGGGAATAAGGCAGAAAGGACTCCTCTAGCCTCTGCATATACTGCACCCCCATGCACATTCATAACACACACACACACACACACACACACACACACACACACCACAATAAGTTATAAATATGTGGCCTCCAATGAGTTCTCATAATTACTACTACCTTAATTACTACCACCTGATCATGAGTATTCTTTTTATGGATTTGATGACTTTTTTTTTTAACCTGATAAATTTTGACTCTAATTGTTAAGTAGACAAAAATATCTTTACCAACCTTTGAACTCATTTTAATTAATGGTGTCCTTTTTCTTCTTTTTCAGATGAGATCTTGCTATGTAGTCCAAGATAACCACAAATTCACCATGTAGCCCAAGGTAGCATCAAATTAGCTATGTAGCTGTCCTTACACTCCTGCTCCCTGGGCTTCAGCCACAAGAGAACTAAAGTTTCAGGCACAACCAGCTACAACCAGCTTCATGTTCATTATTCAAATCACAATGCCTATCATCATCTTAAACATGTCCATTTAAACATGGATGTAAATGGGGGGAAAAGCAAAGCTTTCTAGGGGTGAGGAGTTATACTGATTATTCTGAAGACTTCAGATCTTTGAGTTTTTATTATTTGAGCCTGATAAATACAAAATCAGTCCTCTAAAATACATTAATTCATGATTGAAAAATGTAGATAAAATCTTAAAAGAGCACCATTAGAAAGGTGCTTAAAAATAGTTCGATAGGTCATCTAGATGGAGAAAGAAAACATTTCTGTCTCAACCAAGGATGAAGCATTTGTAGTTATTTTTCTAAATCTACATGGGCTTTCTCATCACACGAGAGTGCCTCACTTTACTTTGTAATAAGGTATGTCTGTCTTCTACCCCATAAGTACCTGAGATCTTTTAGTGAGATCATAGAAATTGAGGAACCACCAGCTGAAGGGAAGGGAGGTCAGGGCAAGATTGTGTGTGTGTGTGTGTGTGTGTGTGTGTGTGTGTGAGAGAGAGAGAGAGAGAGAGAGAGAGAGAGAGAGAGAGAGAGAGAGAGAGATGCAGCAGGCTTTCTTTTGGGCCACTAAACAGCTCCCAAATCATGACACGGAGACTTATTATTAATTATGAATGCTTAGCTTTAGCTTAAGCTTGTCCTTCTAGCTCTTACAGCTTAATTTAACCTGTTTCTCTTCATCTATGTTTTTGCCTCAGGGCTTTTTACCTTTTGTTCATTCTGTATGTCCTACTCCATGGCTGGCTGGCTGGCAGCTGCCCAAGTGGCTGGCCCTGGGTGTCCCCCTCTCTTTATCCCTTCTTTCTTCTCTCTGCTAATTATTCTGTCTGCCAGCCTCACCTATCCCTCTACTGTCCAGTTACTGGCCGTTCAGCTTTTTACTAGACCAATCAGGCACCTTGGGCAGGCAAAGCAACACATCTTTACATAATTAAACAAATGCAGCATAAACAAACGTAACACACCTTTACATAGTTAAAGTAATATTCCACAACAGAGATGGCTGCATGACGAGTTCATAGGACAACTGTCTGGACTCTGTTACTTCCTGCCACCTGGTGGGATCTAGGAAGTGACAGGCCTGTGCTTCAGCACCTCTTCCCACGGAGACAAGGCACAGGCCCCACATTTAGAGTTGTCTAAGAGTGAAAACTGTTGATTCACAGGATGGTAGACAATACCCCCTCTTTATGTAGGGTGACCCCTAAGGTCTGTCTCTTCTATTTCTAAGCCTCTGTCATCCTAAATTGAACAGTAGTTCAAGGAACAAATAATACCAGAATACAAATTCTTTCAGGGAAGAGAGTCAGGAAAAGTATTCCACAGCTCATTTGATGGAGCCCCAGTAGGAACACCAGACAGAGGCAGTAGAAGCATGCTAAACCATAGTCAATTCTACATGCAACAGACACCTAAACAAACAAAAGCAATCTGAATATAGCAAACAACCAAACAACCAAAATAAATAAATAAATAATAATCTGCAAGCTTGGTTTGACACCGGAGACTAAGGCAGACTACGGCACATTGCAGTCAAGACACTGTGTCAAATAAGTAAATAAAAATGAACAGATTCAGATGATCCTTTTTATTACAAGTAGAAGAAAAATCGCTACAAATAGAAAGCAAATTTTTGTGGACAGAGGCAGGCACTGGCAAGACTAGCTCTCACTGTATAGCCATAGCTGACCAACTGTCGCAGACCCTGAATTTGTTCTTCCTGAATTTGCCTCTGCAATTACAGGAATGCACCACTATGCCCAAAGTTGGAAAAGAAAAAATAGTGTCTACAAAAAAGGTAGCAAACATATATAAGGATGAAGTACTAAAAGCAATTTCTTTGAAACACAAACATTTTAAAAATAACATTTAAGCCAGGCTTCCATGAATACAACAATCAAATAATTTGAGTAAGACACATATGTGAGTGCTCCTCACACTCATTAGTAACTACACAGTTTGAACTACAATCTTGACAGGGAACCCAAGGAACAGAAACAAGTACAGACATTTCCAGAGGAGGGAGAACATCTTCTCAGATGTAGTAAAGCTACACTATATTATAGCTGTAATGAACTGTATGCAGCCTTCTGACAGCAGGCTAGATCAAGCCCATATGTTCACAGAAGTGACACACAATAAGAACAACACTGTAAGTTAGTGAAAACTGAAGAACCCCTTTGCTGTGGGATGGTCCTTCTGTACACTGTGAATGTGTGTTGCTCTCATTGGTTAATAATAAAGCTGTTTTGGCCTATGACAAGGCAGGATAGATTAGGCAGAAAAAAAAAAAAAACTAAGGAGGGGGATGAAGAAGAGTAGATTCAGAGAGAGATGCTGCAAGCTGCCCAAGAAACAGGATGCTGGAGGACCGGTAAGCCACGGACCATGTGACAATAAATAGACTAATAGGAATGGGTTAATTTAAATGTAAGAGCCAGCCATCGGCCAAACATTTATAATTAATATAAGCCTCTTAGTGATTATTTGGAAGTGCTGTGGGATGGGGAGGAACAGAGAAAAGCCTCCGTTTTACACCCCTTTAGTAACAAGTAGTCAAACTTAGTCTCACTGGAGAAAATAAATGAAATTGGATAAATTCAAGCTTCCATATGACATACAATGGAAATGCAGAACACACATTAAAGTTTAGGTTTGTTTTTATTAGAAAATTGTATTTATGGGATTGTTGTTTTATGAAAATAAAACATTTTTATTGAAAGAAATGAAAAAAAATTTCATTTGGGGCCATACTCACACAGCACAAAAATCAACTACAAATGTGATAAAACAAACAAACAAACAAACAAACAAACAAAAACAAACAAACAAAATAAACTTCAATTTGGGAAACTAAAACTTGTTAAGTGAATTTTTTTTAGACATAGAATAAGGAAAGAGTTTTTAACTAAAATAAAAAAAGTACTCTCCAACTGAAAGAATGGTAGTTTTGGTCCCATTAAAATGAAAACTTTCTGAGGCTGGACATGTAACTCATCTTAGCCTGGGTTTAACACTGTAACAATAAAAAGCAAATTTGAAACTTCTCTCCCGACTATGAGAAAGCATTTGCAATTCACATATCCAACAAAAAATATTTATATTTAGGAGCCATAAAGAACTCTCAATGCTCAAAATCAAAAAATATCAAACAATCTTATCAGAAGTAAGAAAAGAACATAAACATATTTCACCAAAGGCCAGGTCCACAAGGCAGTCAGCATGTGAAACCACATTCAACACCATTAGCTATCAAGGAAACGAAACGAAAACCGTAAGAAATCCCTGCATGCTACAAGGACAGTAAATAAAAAAACACTCAGTAACACCACCAAATGCCAGAGATGACACCGTTAAGGTGGCATGCCACACCAGTGGTAGAGCGACACTCTGGAAAAGAGGTTGGTAGTTTCTCACAAATCTAAGCAGATATTTAACATACAACCCAAAGCAGCACTCCTGAGACTGCATCTCAAAGAAATAGTCCCACATTAAGACATAGGAAGAACCTGGGATGTATCTATAGTGGGTAAACAGCTAACAGTGGTGTAATATGCATGAGACTTTACTCAGCCATAGGAAGGAATGAGGCACTGATATGCTTAAAAACCTGGATGAGCCGGGCGTTGGTGGCGCACGCCTTTAATCCCAGCACTCGGGAGGCAGAGACAGGCGGATCTCTGTGAGTTCGAGGCCAGCCTGGGCTACCAAGTGAGCTCCAGGAAAGGCGCAAAGCTACACAGAGAAACCCTGTCTCGAAAAACCAAAAAAAAAAAAAAAAAAAAAAAAACCTGGATGAAAGCCAAGGAAGTTATGCTAAAAAAGAAACGAGTATAAAAACAATCAGGTGTGATAGTACGTGCCTATAATCAAATCCAGCACTCAGGAGGCTAAGACAGAAGGAGCTCAGGCCAGCCTGGATTACAAGGCAAGACTCTGTCTTAAAACAAACAAACAAAAAACCTATATATGCTATAGAGTTTGACTTAACATAGCAATTGGGAAATGACTTAACTATAGAGATGGAGAACAGACTTGGTGGCTGCCAGGGCCTGTAGTGCTGGATATAGGAATACATTTATGAATAAAAAATAAAATTGTACAAACTGAGCAGATATATATGAACCTGGTTAAATTAAAAAAAAAACTTTTAAAAGGAAACCAATGTCAAGTCTATGGTTTTTATGTTTATATTATAGTTGGATAAGAAGATACCACTAGAAGAAACTGAGTAAAGGGTACACATGACCTCCCTGCACACTTTTTTTTTATAATTTCCTATGAATCTATAATTACTTCAAAATAAGATTAAAAAACTTAAAGTACTTGTTCATCCACAAAAACCATAAGGAATTGGGGAGGAGTTACATACACACCAGGAGAAGAACATTCACAAGACATCCCACCAAAGGATCGATGTCCAAAATAAAAGAATCCAGCAGAAAAATGGGCAAAGGAAGCGCAGGGTTGGGAGAGGGGTGTCTTCTGATCCGGTTTGGTATGGATGTTGGACAATCACTGTGCAACATCTAGTCTTCTCCTCCTCTGTCCAGGTGGGGGACACAGGCCTCATGATTCTTTTACAAAACCTGAGAACAGTATCTCCTCACAGAGAATTGGAGCAGCACATGCTCTCCTCTCTTACTACAGACACAAAGCCTGTCATCTTGGGCCTAACAGATGACAATCACAGATGATATCATCTGCCACCCACAAGGACAAATGGTGCTAAGGCCTACGTGCTGGTGGTACCACCAAAGCTATGTGTTGGTACCGGAATCCCACTGTCATGGTATTAAGAGGTGAAGCTGTTGGAAAGGAATACAGCATGTGGGCTCTGTCCCTCTAAACAGGATTGATGTTCTCAATAAAAACAAATGTAATGGACATGCAGGGTCTTCTGTGTTGAGAACACTGCAGGAAGACACATCTAGAATTTTCACAAACTAGTTTTCTTCTGTCTTCAGTTGCCCCAGTTTATTTGTAAAATAAGTAAAATTTTGAATAAAATATAGTAAAAAAAAAAAAAAAAAGAGAGACCATCTGAAGCAAATAGCAAGCCCTCATCAGACACCAAATCAGCTGGCACTTTGAGCTTGGATTTTCCACCCTCTAGAACCATGACAGTAAGTGTCTGATGCTCATACACTACCCAGTTTAGCACCAGTATGGCATGAGCACATCTGTAATTGAGCACTCGGGAGGTGGAGACAGGAGGACTGAGAGGCTGAGGTCATCCTTAACTATCTAGCAAGTCTGAGGCTAGCCTGGACTACAGAGACCTTTTCTCAAAAATAAAATAAACGTTACCCAACATAAAGTATTTTGTGATAGCAGCCCACACATACCAACACATGTCAATGCCAAGAGTTCTAGATTCCCAAAAGAGTGTTAGCCTGAGGGGGCCCCACAATCACTGCCTCTTAAGATTACTACTTGTTGCCTTCTTCTCCATTCTCAGTGTCTAACACCATCACTAGAGGGATGTGACCAGGAAGCCTGTACTCAAAATGGTCAGGCTTTACACAGCATCAAAAGCCCTTGACTAGAATCCTTGCCCACCTTCCTTCCCAGAACCAACCTCCTTGACATCTGCACTGACTTCACCCAAATAGCCCTTGGCAAGGGTCCTTGATTATGGATCTCTAGGTACTTCTACCTCCTCCCACACATACTGAGCTGATGTTCTCTCCTAAAGTGTCCTACCATCCAACATCCACCAGCGGGGCCACCTGTTCCTTGGAGCCCTTAGTGACTGTTCAGATTGAACTGTTCCTCTCTTGTCGAGTTACACTTCTACCCTCATACTCCACTTACGAGACTCCACATGATCCTGGTCCTCAGAGTCTCTTCTGCCTGACTGGAGGTTTCCTAGGACAAAGTCTTTTCAGGTCCTCCTTAATAACTGAGCCATCACACAGTTGCTATAGGCTATTAATATATTTTATATTTACATCCATTATCCAATGAAACTGTATTGTCTCCAATCCCAAATTCTCCATGAAATCTTTCAAATGGAAGTAAAAGTATTCTGAACAGATGTTTATAAACAAGCCATTTAATAAATATTGAATTAATCAGACAAACTTGAGAGTGCTGTGATCATATATAGATACTAATGTTTTATGCTGGGAATCATGTACAATGAGGCTGGGAATGTAACTTGGGGTTTTCCTCACATGTTCAAGCCTTTGGATTCAATTCTTAGCTCTAAAACATTGAACCACCACAAGTAAGTAAATAAGCAAATATAAATTTAAAAATTAAATGGGTAACAGATTGGACATGTGGTTGAAATTTAGTCCATTTCAGTGTAGCCTTTCACTGTTTTTTTCAGATTGCTTCTGTTGTTAAAACACTAACTTCTAACAGTCATTTGAATAGAAATGATATTAACCTTGGAATTAAGTTTTAAATTTGGGAACAACTTTCCTGCAAGAGCAGCAAGCCCAATCAATGCTTAGGATTTCAAGCACTAATGTCAAAAAAACCTTTTATACAGAGCTATCTATTAAAGTCTAAAGTCTTTGGCATTTTTACTTTGTTGACTTGTTTTATGAAATCTAGGACAATCTCCAAAAAGATGTATTTTCCAAGTACATGGAAATCGTACACTCTACATAAGTCTGGAGAGGAGTTACAGCACACCATAAATCTTACAAATACGACCATCCTCTCTTCAGCATTCCTGGGCCCACTTTCTCTACACTGAAAACAAGCATTCCTTCACAAAAAGGATACTTGGATAAAATGTGACCCCACCAAAACTCATGCGCTTCCATGTGTGTGCTGACAGGGAGGCAGAGAGGCTAAGCTTTTGAGGGAAATTAATTTGGGGAAAGAATAGAAGCAGATTAGACAATATCACATGATTTTTCCTGTCATTTAACTACAGAGCAGAGATAAACTCAAATAAAGAAAGTCAGTGACCTTCTAGATTATTCTGTGGGAAAATCTAGGGCAATGTGAAATCCCCATTTGTCTTTCTTTCAGTATTTCTGGCCTGGCTGACAAGCTTTTGAAAGCAGCCACCCCAGTTTAAGAGGCCAAATATTAACTCTAGGCTTCTAACCTCTCCATTTCAATTTTTTATCTAAGACATTATTATGCTTCTATTATCTTTCCAAAAAAGTTTCTAGCTATAGAAGTAGAACAGAAAACAGTAAGGGCCCTAGGATTTCTGACATTACAACTGCAATTAAAACATGAGAAATCATCACTCTTGCCCTCCAACACACTACTGTTATTATTAAACTGATACCCAGGAATAAACTTTAGCAAAAGGTCAATAAGTGACAGATGAGCAAAGGGGCTACTGGTGACAACTTAGATAAAGGTTAAAAGACAACCTCAGCATAAGAAAGAATTGGCTGTTCCTATGACTCAGGGGGCAACCTTGAGTGCCTAGTGTGCTTATAAAAACAGATCCAACAAGCATCAACAATGAAAAAAGGATCATTCAAACAACAAAAATCTGACTTTTTCCCTTTCCTGTTATTAAATATAGACCAGATGTTGAAATGCCGTAACAGGATCAATCCCAAGTACTGATTCTACTTTACGGTAACTCTGCTGTCACGCCAATCATATTACTCAAGACCTAGGTCTCTCCTTCCTGCTGAGTTTCAAGCCAGCCAAGCCTGCATGGGATGCTTCACTGACAGTCAACATCTATTTATCATGTAATACCTCATCAGAAGCACACACAGACATCCTCATGCAGTCTGATCGTGTCTTCAGACTCTCAATTCTGCCTCTTCAGATAGCCTGAGCCTATTCAACTCCTCTGTGTCTGGTTCTCTTCTCCATGAAATAGGATAATCATTGAGCTCTGAGGTCATATATGTCATAACTTGGCTCTGTGCCTGAATCTCAGTGGATGATTAGTATGATTAGTCTTAAATATACCCATGAACGTACAGGCAGACATCATGCAATTTACATTATAACCTAAAACCCATTCTCATAATTACTATTTCCCAATCACCTTCACAGAAAAATATCAAACAAACAAAAGGCATTCTGATTATCATTAACACATTCTTCTTAATAGCTAATCTTTTTGGTACAAAAACAGTATCATTGGAGAATATATCATTGTTTCACTGGTTGCTAAGGGTTGAAGGACAGAGAGACGTAAGGGATAGTTGGAGAAATTGGGTGGGAGCTTGTGGGTGGAGACAGAGGTTGATAATAGACCTAGTCTATATCCCAATTTCAGTGGTAGTTACATAACTCCACATAAGTCAAAACTCAGAAAACTGAACCATGAATGATTTTATTTTTATAACATGCCAATTTAAATTATTTTAAATTACAAAACATCTATCTTTTCTAGAGAATAAATCAAAACAGTGACATAAATTAACTTTTATATCTAAGATATTTTACAGCAATATTTTGTATTACCCCCACAGTAACATAAATCAAATCCAATTTTAAACTTTGACTTGTTCTAACAATGCATCAGTACTACTAAAAGCAAATGATAAACCATTTTTCTCTAACAGAAACACTAAACCTTAAAATATAAGTGGTATTCTCCATCTCCTGACAAATGGGAGCTCTGGGATGTCTCTGGTTTGGCTTTACAAATCTCTACTTTGCTATCTCATGGGTCTCTAATGTAGACAGATTATTGTCCAAAATCCCTAAAGTAATATATTCATAGTAACCTTTAAAGATTTAAGGCAGATTAAATGATTTTATATATATATATATCAAGAAACAACAATCCTGGGGCTGGAAAGATGGCTCAGGAGTAAGAGTTTTTGTTGCTCTTGCATTGGACATAAGTCAGAAGGTCCCATGTCAGTACCTTTGTCGGACAGCTCACAACATCTGTAACTCTGGCTCCAGGAGACCCAACATCCTCTCCTGAGCTCTAGAGGTACCTGCACTCACAAACACATACCCACACAGAGACACACATGTATACACACAATTTAAAATTATTACAAATAAATAATCCAGGTGGGCAAAACCTGTGCTCCTAGCTACTGATAGATAGCTGGAACTAGCTCTGTAGACCAGGCTGGTCTCCAACTCACAGAGATCCACCTCCAGAGACTGATAGAGAAGAATTATAAATTCAAAGTTAGCGTGGGCAACTTAGCAAGACTCTGCTTCAAAACTGAAGTCCAAGAGGGGAGTAGCTAGAGTAATAGCTCAGTTGTAGAGCATTTGCCTAGCAAGTGAAAGGTTCAATCCTGAGAACTGAATTTTGTTTTTTTTTTGTTTTGTTTTGTTTTGTTTTGGTTTTTGGTTTTTTTTTTGATTTTTCGAGACAGGGTTTCTCTGTGTAGCTTTGCGCCTTTCCTGGAACTCGCTTTGTAGACCAGGCTGGCCTCGAACTCACAGAGATCCGCCTGCCTCTGCCTCCCGAGTGCTGGGATTAAAGGCGTGCGCCACCGCCGCCCCTGAATTTTGTTTTTAAACAGAGTTTCATGTTGGACCCAGAACCTCATGCATGTTAGGCAAGAACTCTACCTCTGAGCTACATTTCCAGCACCACATTTTGCATTTTTAAAATGTCATATTTGATTCATAAGAAGTTAAGGCATAAACTATACAAAAGAGTCAGGTGGTTGTAGCAGGGATCTTAAAAGTTCTTATTACTAAAATCAAACCTGAGGCCAGTTATTGGGGTGAATGCTGGAAGATCAGAGAAGCAGAACAAGCCACAGCTACCTCACCTCGCCAGTTCCTCAGCTGATCCTGTTTCCTCAGACTGGAAGCCTCTGAGTCCTCATCCAAATAAATCTCAGCTGAACTGCTGCTCAAAAGCCTGAATGCTTAACCAGCCAAAAGCTTCTAGTTCCTGGTCCTCACGCCTTATATATCTTTCTGCTTTCGGCCATCACTCCCTGGGATTAAAGGCTCACTTTCTGGGATTAAAGGTGTGAGTCACCATGCCTGGCTGTTTCCAATGTGGCCTTGAACTCACAGAGATCCAGAGGGATTTCTGCCTCTGGAATGCTAGGATTAAAGGCGTGTGCTACCACTGCCTAACCCTCTATGTTTAATATTGTGGCTGTTCTGTCTCTGAACCCAGATAAATTTATTAGAATGCACAGTATTTTAGGGAACACAATACCACCACAGGTGGTGGTGGCACACACCTTTAATCCCAGCACTCAGGAGGCAGAGGCAGGTGGATCTCTGTGAGTTGGAGACCAGTCTGGTCTACAGAGCTAGTTCCAGGACAGGTAGGTATGTTAAACGGAGAAATCTTGTCTCAAAAACAAACAAACAAACAAACAAACACTATATAAAAGAAAGGTAAAACAACAACACAAAATGTTTTACCACTGTCCTCTTCTGGTGTCGTTGTATATAGAAGGCACTAAATAACTAGTTTTTGTTTTTGTTTTTGTTTTCAATTTAAACAAGCTAGTGAACAAAGTTAAGTGAAATTGAGAACACTGAAAACAAAAATCCCAATGGTTATCAACTAGTGAATTATACAGATGATATGTAGCCACACACTGATAAGTCAGCAATTCAAACAGGCTGAAGAGTCTGTGGGTATAGCTCTGTGATAAAGCACAAAGCCCTAACTTCAATCAAAAGAAAAAATGGAGGGAAAGGAAAAAAAATGAGCTATCAATATAACAGCAAAAATGATACTCAAAATAACTACACATACCCCAAATAAAAACATGTAGTACAAGGTTCCTTTGAAATAACCATCTAGAAATTGCCTATTTCTTTATACTGATAGGTCAGCAACTGCCTAGAAAAGAGCAGCTAGAGGAATTACCAAGGAACAAGACCAAAATTTTGAGGGTCATGGATATGTTCATTATCTGATTGTGATAATGTTTCACCAGTGTATACATGTAAAGCATACTATGTTGTATACTTTAGATGTTGCTATTTGCACCACAAGTTTACCTCAATAAGGCTATGTTTAAAAGAAGGTCTTTTGATTTTAAAAGTCATCTTCCTGGCCTGGGATAATGTAATAGATGCACATAGTGGAAAGCCAAAGAATTTCAGTCATCGGAAGGCGTAAACAAAATCTGTAATAATCCAAAGATTTAATTATAATATAATAAAAACAGCTAGTTAATATTTTCATAGCTGTTACTATGTTCCATTTACTACTTTTAAAAAAATTATTATTTTTAATTATGTGTAAAGGTGTATGCCTGTGTGTGGGTATGTTCATCTGAGGGTAGACACCCATAGCTGTCAGACACCATGCATACCCCAAGAAGTTGGAGTTACAGGCAATAGTGAACTGCTTGACATAGGCACTGGGAACTAAACGTTAGAAGAGCACATAGCTCTTAACTGCTGAGCCATCTCTCCAGCCCACGTCAGGAACTTTTAAAAAGCATGTTTCAGGTAGTAACTGATCTAGCTCTCACATGAGTCCTACCTTACAAGTAACAAAACTAAAGCACAAGGGTAGGTAATGTCTATTAGATTCCAGAGCTTGGAGCTGGTAAGTGGAGGAGGCAGGATGTAAAGCCAGGCCAGACAGTTTCAGAGCTGATTTGCTTAACCACCCACATGATCACCACCCTCAATATACCATGCAGCATGTAAAACCGCAAACAATCAATACTGAAGTGTAATAGTGTTCTCCTTCACAGTCAGAAACAATACATAGCCACAGTGGAAAGATTCATGTACGACTCATTAAAACAAGTGACTTTCACTCTTCTTTCTCACTTAATACATTGAGGGGGAAAAAAAGAAACAGACTGCAAAATAACCAATAACTGCGAAGCTGATTGGTAAGGTAACCAATTACTGGGATGCTGATTGGCAAGGTAATTAGTTACTGGGAAGCTGATTGGTAAGGTAACCAATTACTGGGAAGCTGGTTCACCACACTCCCAATTTAATATTCCTCACTGTCTTCAAAATCCTAAGTAAGCCGGGCGTTGGTGGCGCACGCCTTTAATCCCAGCACTCGGGAGGCAGAGGCAGGCGGATCTCTGTGAGTTCGAGGCCAGCCTGGGCTACCAAGTGAGCTCCAGGAAAGGCGCAAAGCTACACAGAGAAACCCTGTCTCGAAAAACCAAAAAAAAAAAAAAAAAAAAAAAAAAAAAAATCCTAAGTAAAGCCACCAGAAAAGAGGAAAAAACAATCATACTCATAACAGCATGAAAAGCATACACGTCATTTTCAGTGCTATCAAATACCTTAGTAGCATCTCAGTTCCTCCCAGAGTCTGGATTTCTGTCTAGAACTAGTCTGAAGTCTGGTTTAGAAGCTTCCCAGGTGACTGTCATGGGCAGCCAAGATTAAGAACTCCTGATTTTGATTTCTCATTAAAGGAAGACACAGAAGAAAGCCTGGGGCTACAAAAAGCTAAGGTAAGTCACAGCCCAAAGTTTCCAAGTCAACATCATACTGTCCCCACATGCAACTTTTAATCATTCAAGTAATCTCCCAGATGCTGCTGACCCAGCTGGTAGAAAACTACACTGAGCAACAAGGCCACAGTAAACTCGAATATTAGCCAACTGGCTTACAATTATTGTTATATACAGTACCCAAGAAATAGGAGAAGTGAGAACCCATGAAGTTGCTGGTCCAGCAGTGCTAAGAACCACAGAACACTGTGTTCCTGGTTCCAGCTTGGTACATGACAAGGGAATTGAATGAGAGCCCCAAGAAAGAGTTGAGTGGTGGTTTTTTTGTTTTGTTTTAAACTTTTCTTTGATATTTTATAGCATAAAGCTAGTTAAATATTGAACAAAGGCACTGGGTGAATGAATGAACGAACGAACACAACCTACATCACATCTTAAAATATTCTGAGAACGCCAGGCGGTGCCTGTAATTACAACACTCCAGAGGGAGAAGCAAGTGGATGTCTGAGTTCGATCGAGGCCAAAGCAAGTTCAAGGACAGCCAAAGCTGTTAACACAGAGAAACCACGTCTTGGAGGGAAAGAATAATAATAATAATAATAATAATAATAATCATCATCATCATCATCATCATCATCCCTGAGGGCTATATTTACACCTCTGGATGCAGGCAGCCATAATTTGATACAAATTGCTGTCCCATCCATTTGGTTCTCCTTTATTCGGGAGGAATTCTCTCAACATTATTTTCATTTTAAATCTCAGTCTTCCTGCACCTTGATGTTTAACAATTTTTCAGATCTCAGAGTGTTTTCAAAAAATAATGGAGCGAGAAGGAAAACCTAAGAGAAAGATTGTGGAAAGTCTCAAAATTCAAAACAAACACACGTAGTGGTACAGAAGATGGGCCAACAGTTCAGTCCAGCTGAGGGAGGGAACAGCTAGGTTGCCAGA
>CABHPR010105328.1:0-23966 GCA_902168415.1 Peromyscus melanophrys
GTGTGTGTGTGTGTGTGTGTGTGTGTGTGTGTGTATACACATACACACATATATAATATATAACATATGCATATGTGAGAGAGATGTGTAGCTGAGTCTGTTTGAGGGGCCCCTGGAGTGTGGTCAGGATCTATCCCGGTGCATGAGCTGGCTTTCTGGATCCCATTAGCTGTGGTCGGACACTTTGCTCACTCTTGATGCAGCGGGGAGGGGCTTGGTCCTGCCTCAACTGAATGTACCAGGCTTAGCGGCCTGTGCATGGGAGAACTTACCCTTTTGGAGTAGGGGATGAGGGGTGG
The DNA here is from genome assembly GCA_902168415.1 of Peromyscus melanophrys. Taxonomy (NCBI): domain Eukaryota; kingdom Metazoa; phylum Chordata; class Mammalia; order Rodentia; family Cricetidae; genus Peromyscus; species Peromyscus melanophrys. Next base: position 300 of record CABHPR010105328.1, read on the forward strand.
GCTAGGGAGGGGAAGGCGGGGAGGGGGTGAGAGGGAGGAGAGATGAGAGGGGGATCTGTGGTTGGTATGTAAAATGAATAAAAATATTTAACTATATATATGTAAAACAGCCGGGCGGTGGTGGCGCACGCCTTTAATATCAGCACTCGGGAGGCAGAGACAGGCGACTCTCTATGAGTTCGAGGCCAGCCTGGGCTACCAAGTGAGCTCCAGGAAAGGCACAAAGCTACACAGAGAAACCCTGTCTCGAAAAACCAAAAAATAAAATAAAATAAAATAAAATAAAAATATGTAAAACATAGGGTATATAACATGACATACACTATATAATATTATATTATACATATTATATGGCATAGATGGGTTATATAATATGTATTGATCATTATCTATTATGTATGTATACATATTTATATCAAAATTCAAAGAATATATTAAAATATTATTTTCAAAAAGAACTTTCTCTAAAGAACATTTACTACTTCAGACTGAGTTATGGAACACTTAGATGTATTTTTTAATGAGACAATTTTTTCTTTAAACATATATACCCTTGAATATTACCAAAATATGAAGTTTTAAGTCACAATGTGTACATTCTTAAAGTTATCTTCTAATATTTTGTTTTACTTTAAACAGCCTTTTTGTTTTGTTTTGTTTTGGTGACAAGTCATCACACTGTTTCCCAGGTTTGACTGTATTTCACTATTAAATATTGTGTATTTTAATAATTACTGAGCTTCATTTTATTCTACTAACAGATATTTATGGTGAAGTTGTGTTCCCCAAAATATTGTGCACCCTAATAAACTTATCTGGGGTCAGAGAACAGAACAGCCACTAGATATAGAGGCCAGAAAATGGTGGCACACACGATTTTTAATCCTAGCATTCCAGAGGCAGAGATCCATCTGGATCTTTGTGAGTTCAAGGCCACGTGGAAACAGACAGGCGTGGTAACAAGAGCCTTTAATCCCAGGAAGTGATGGCAGGAAGCAGAAAGATATATAAGGCGTGAAAACCAGGAACTAGAGATGGTTAAGCTTTTAGGCTTTTGAGCAGCAGTTCAGCTAAGATCCATTCGGATGAGGACACAAAGGCTTTCAATCTGAGGAAACAGGATCAGCTGAGGAACTGGCAAGGTGAGATGGCTGTGGCTTGTTCTGCTTCTCTGATCTTCCAGCATTCACCCCAATACCCGGTCCCAGGTTTGTTTTATTAATAAGTCCTTTTAGGATTCATGCTACAGATATTCAATAAGATATTTTAATATTATGTTAATTAGTGTACTTCTAAAAAGAACTTCCAAAAATGTTACTTGAATATATTCATTTTATTATTAACCCATTGTCATTTTTCTTATTTAATTTTAGGTACACTTAACCTGCCACCTGTTTTCAAGTTACTAAATTAAGCACGTTTATTTGATCTTTTAAATGATGCCCAATATGACTGATAATATAATCAGCATTTGGTAATCAAATAATTTCTCTCTTTAGAAACACTACTTATGATACATATGGTTTTAACATTGGCTTCCTAAAATGTACACTTAAAATAATACATTTCTGTTTTTTCTGTCTTTTTTTCTATTAAAAATTATGTAGTTGGCACTCTGCCTAATTGCCTCCCATTAAATGCTTCTCTTAAAAAGTGTAGAAATTCAACAATGGTAATTAGTGTGAAGTGATCCATTAGCAGTGTTTCTGAGTATTTCTCCTTCATAAATCTTTTCACCTCATAATTAGGAGAGAGAGCAGATTAAAAAAAAAGTAAATCTGCAGAACATGGTTCTTGATAAAATAATACAAAAATGCAGTTACTTTCAATGTTTAAAGGCAAACTTCTCATGGCATTTTCCTCAAGGAAAATTGCTATGCAACCAAACCATTAATTTTGACATCTTTTCTCTATTTTACCTCCCTTCTCTTCCTTTCATTCCTCTTGTTATAAAACTGTATTCCTTTGAAGGGTTGAAGGAATACCTATTCACTATGAATAAGGAACTCATAGCACACCAAGTAAGGATTCCAATCAAAGTCCAAATAAGTGAAACATGACTTTTGGGAGTTACTGAGAGGAGTTGTTGAAGGCTTACCTTGAGGAGCACAGATGACTCAAAGACAGCTTCATTGACAATAGCTCACCAAAGCATGGGTGACAGTGCAGCAAAGATAGGAAAGCTCCAAAGGGAGCTCAGCTGGTTAGTGTGTCCTTTCTGGTAGATAGTTGTTCTAAGCCTCTTCCAAACAGCCCTCGCTTTCCAGAGAATTTTTGAGGTAGGTCATATGGTGTGTATCTTTCAGCCATCCTTACTTGTCATTTATGCTTGGAGAGTAAAGGGCCTCTAGCGTCTGGCCAGTTACAGGGATTTGCATGAAATCTTTGTGTTGCTTGCTTCCTGTGTTACACGAGCTTTCTTAATGATGGAATGTTTCACCTCATCTTACAGCATCCTGTGTCTTAAGGAGCTTCTTTGAAGAGTGGACCATTTTACCTGCCTTTAGAATATGCTGCATATTAATAATGGGTTTTCCTAACACAATGAGTTTCTCTTGGAGGAAATTGTTATACAATATTCCTCTCTCTCTCTCTCTCTCTCTCTCTCTCTCTCTATATATATATATATATATATATATATATATATATATATATATATATAAAGGTCAATTTGATTTAGGTTATTTTTTTAAAAACATTAAAACACCACTCTCAAATTTCTTTACTCTCAAGGTATTTAAAATACCAGAAGCTATCCAAAGTATAATATGCTCACATGGTAAATTTGAGGATGCAAACTAATATAATCTAAACAAATTCCCATTTTAGAAGCTGTTGATGAAAATTCCTAATGATTATCGTGAATATTCAGGAACTTGACAGTTTCATCCCTCAAGCAAGGTTCCTACAACATTAGGTATAGTAGAAATACAGGACCTTTCTGGAACTTTTACAGGAAAATCAAAGTGATGAAGCTATTCTCTGACCAAATTAGCTTTACTAAAACTTTAAGACTTTACTAAATGTGGGAGTCCTGAAGAAAAAAAAATGTATTTTATTTTGATAAATGGTAAATGGTTGCCTCTACATTTGCTTTTTACAAAGGCCAATGAAGTCAAAAACAGGAAAGGGAGTTTAAGAAAGAAAATTCCCAGGATGTTCCTTATGAAAGTCTTTTTTTTATGTTGAATTTGAAAGTCATATTGGATAAAAGATGTAAGTTAAGACTTAAGAACACAGAGATAAATTAAATCTCTAAGAGGAAGAGTAAATAAAATGTTCACAATAAAATTTAAAAGCTCAGCAGGGGAAGGGGCTTGGACCTGCCTCTACTGAATGTATCAGGCTCTGCTGACTCCCCAAGAAGACTTACCTTCTTGGAGGAGGGAATGGAGTGTACCTTGGGGGAGGGGAGGCTGGAGGAGCAAGAGGAGGAAAAGGGGGATCTGTGACTGGCATGTAAGATGAATAAAAATTTTCTTCATAAACAAAAAAAAAAGCTCAATATAAGCCCTAATTTTATCATTAAATTTTATAGAATATAGAATATTTCTTTAAAGTTAATTATCTTTTATGGGTTACTGCAGAAAATTTTATATTTAAGACCCTCTTTTATAATCATCCCATTTGAAAGCAAAATATTCGAAGTAATTTTATTTGACTTAAATTCCAACATAGAGTACGTGTATTTACAAATGAGCATCTTGTACAAAGGTGAGCAACATATATTATTCATTACTAAAATAAGGTTTTATTTCTTTTTGTATTTACATGTGTGTATGGTCACATGTATAAGTGCACATCTGTGAAGGTGTTTATGCAGTTATGTGAGTGTGGAAGAGAGGACATTTCCAGGTCTCATCGCTGAGCTGCTATTCACCTAGTTTTGGGGACAGAATTTCTTATTGGCCTGGATCTAAGTTACCTGGCCTTGCAGTGAGTCCCAGGAATCTGCCTCTTGCCTGAATCTGAGATTGCAAGCTGGTATTAGGTTTTTGTTTTGTTTTCACATATATATTGGTGATCAAATTTTTTTCTAATTCTGTTAGGGTTTGATTTTCATTCATGCAAAGTCCTTTAAAATGATATTATGTTAAACTGAATAAGCTAAGATTTAGTATAAAGAGTCTTTTGTCTAGTGTTTGAAAAATTTGTTTTTTCTACACTACAATTTGGCATTATGAAATTAAATTGATAGTTGAAATGATGAATTTACATCTGACTAATATGCTACATAATGTTAAAAAGAGTGAGTGATCTTGTAGAGGACCCAGGTTTGGTACTCAGCACACATGTCAGGTGGCTCATAATTGCCTACAACTCTAGTATATACTCTCACACACACACAACATGCACACACACACAATCAAAAGTTTTTGAAATACATTTTTATATTTTTCTTTTATTTTTTAGATTATAATTACTTCATTTCTCCATTCCCTTTCTGCATTCCAAACCTTCCCAAATAAAATAATCAGCGCCTCCTTGTTTTCCTTTTTCAAATTCATAGCTTCTTTTTAAAAAATGTTTTTATATGCAGGTATGTATACACATATATATTCTTAAATACAACATGATTAGTATGAATAATGTTAGTTGTATGTATTTTTTCAGGGCTTAAATAACAATGCATATGATGAATTAAAACAATGCCATGAATGAATTAATATAATTGTAAATCGATGCAAGAAAGAGCACTGTTCTCCACAATGAATATTGAGGCATGTACTGAATATATGTCACATAGCCCAAAGGGTCTTAAAATATATTCATAAGCATTCTACTATTAACACAAAATGTTTCCCTGGTAAGAAAATGTGAGATATTTAAGGAAGTATTCAGGCATGTTATATACATGAAAACCTATAAATAAAATGTGAACAGTTATATATTCTTAAAAGTATGTATACAATTTTGTAAATGCTTAGATCTTGGCTAGCACATCTGCATGTACAACAAAGCAAAAGGAAATGCCCGGTACTAATTGTGAACATCTACATTGCCTGAAGACGACAACTCCTAGCTCTCACAGATCTGTAATTTGGGGTATATTTGATCAATGCCTTTCATCTATTTATTCGAAGAGTGCTATTTCAGGATGGAGCATGAGTTTGATCTAAGAAGCTAAATATATTTTATAGCATTATCAATTCTAATTAAAGCCAATGATATTTGACATGTTGTCTTTACTCTTTATCAGCAGCAAGAACAACAAAAAAAGGGCAAATCAAAAGGAGTGTTACCCTTACTCTGCTCCTGCGCCAGCATGAGCTGTCATTTGTTTCATTGATTGATCTTAGCAATTCTGGTGGGTGTAAATGAAATCTCAACATAGTTTTGATTTACATTTTCCTGAGGACTAATGGTGGCAAACTTTTCTTTAAGTATTTCTCAGGCATTTAAGATTACTCTTTTGAGAAATCTGTGTTTAGATCTATACCCAGATTTTTAATTGCATTATTTGTTTCCTTGCTGTTCATTATATATTTCAGATATTAGCACTCTCAGATGTGTTGTTATTTTTTTTTGAAAAAAATCCCATTTTGTAGGCTGCCTCTCTGTCTGAATGATGCTGTCTTTTCCCATACAGAAGCTCTAGTTTCATAAGGTCCCACTTGTTAATTGTTGGTTTTAGTGCCTGCACTAATGATGTTCGGTTCAGGAAAACTTTTTGGGTGCCAATGAGTTCAAGGCTATTCCCCACTTTCACTTCTATAAAATTCAATGTGTTGGATTTTTGCATCGAGGATTTATTTCCATTTTGAGTTGAGTTTTGTGTAGAGTGATGAGTATGGATTTAAAATAGGATCTTCAATGCATTTTTCCTCAGAATGGAAAAAAATTACATATTCTTACTGAAGAGGTCATCCCCTTTTGTTAGGACTGACCGTAACAGAGCCAGTAGTTCTGTTTGTTTGTTTGTTTTGTTTTGGTTTGATTTGGTTTGGTTTTCCAGGGGCCAGTTTGCTAAGACCTCTTCCCCATTTTATCCCACCATCCTATCTTGACTCATGTCTGACTTAAATCAGACCCACAGGAAGCACATCCAGTCTGGTAGCCAATCAGGGTCCTACCCAGCTACAAGCAGGAAGTGTTCTTGGTGTTTTCAGTCAAACAGACCCCAGACACTGCAACCACAGTTGGTAACCAGATATCCTGAGCTAATCATAATCGATTCCCATATCAGGAAGAGTCTATACCAGAGGAGAGAGGTGGCTCAGTGGTTAAGAGGACTGGCTAATGTTCCATAGGACCTGAGTTCAATTCTCAGGCTGTCTGGTGTCTGGTCACAATAGGCTAAAAAATAAAAAAAATTTTAAAAAAAGTTCTTCAAAATATGCTTAACCACAGCTGGAATAGCTGGAATTCCCCTAATCCTGCTTAAAAGGAGCCTGCAAGCTTCTTTTAGAGTTGCCATTTGGCATTTTGTCAGATGATTTGGCCCCAGCATGCTGGAATTTTTTATTAAACACTCTTACTGATTGCATATGTGATGGGTAGTCTTTTGTGGGACTTCTTGCAGACCCTAACACTTACATCTTTCATTGATTTAAACGAACATGAGCTTACATATTTTAATGTAAGTTTTCTGAATAATTTACTAGAGGTACCTACACAAAGATAACTTTATTTTGAAGTTTATCAAAGTTGTATACATTTCTTACTGTGTGCTATGAATAATTTTACATAAATTTTGTGCTTTCAACTGGCTTGAATGTAAGAGAAAGAAAAATTTTTAATGAAATTAATTATCTCTAATTTTTGACCATTTCTTCTGTAAAAGTCTGGCTCTTTATGTTATAACTCCGCAGCACTGGTCACACAGGCAAAGAAAAATGTGTAATATAGATTAAATGTTACTGTGATATATGAATCAATTTATTTATTAAATCACAATTGTTTTGTTGAAAATAATACTGAGGGGCTTAATTAGAAATGTGAAATTTGACACTATTTTAGAAATTATGACATAAAATTATATATTACTCTATAATTGAAAAAAAATCTGTTAAAATACTAGCTTGGGAAAATATCCTCAAGAAGACCAACTGAGTACCTGGTGGCAGTTATGGACCCTTCTGAGAAGAAATGATCAGGGTTTTCATTGAGGTCTGGGAGTATTCACTCAGCTACTCCAAGAGTTAAGACACTGTCAACACTAATGACACTGCTTTATCCTATATTCAGACATTCCTCATGATTAAGAAATATTTTGATGAGATGAACAAGACAGTACATACTTGTAATCCATCATCTTTTTATAATTTGTCTTACTATAATTTGTCTTACAAAATAGACCTCAATCACATTTTAAACAACAAAAAAGTGATCAGTTATATGATATAATACAGTCTTTTTCTGGCTAATGATATGGTACATCAGTTGGGAGATTCTTGTGTCTCTAGAGTTCAATTAGGCCAGATGGTTTGGGTGTTGTTCTTAAATACAAGATAATCTTTGTTTAGCAACATTTAAACACATTTTTTCAAATAATTATTGTCCAATTTTTAACTGTATGTTAGGAAATAAAAATATTTTTTAATTACTGTTGTGAACTATTTTAATTGAAGAATAAGATGTGGATTATGTTCCCAAATAAAATTATTATTATTCCTTGATTCTGTACATCCAAAATAATAATTTTGGAACAAATTGTTATTCCTTGTTTTCAAATAATCTTTTTATTCTTTTTCATTTATAATAGATTTTTAGTGCAATATATTCTGATTATTGTTTCCCAAATCTTCTTAAATCCTTCCTAATTCCACACCTACCCAACCATATCCACATGTAATCAATCAATATCTATAGATGCATACATATTTAATACATAGTACATACACAAACACATACACACACATATATATACATACATATATATGATAATGTAATAAAATTTACTGTGTAATAAGGGAATAAGGGCTGTAGAGACAGCAGTAAATATGTTGCCCCAAGCCTGATGATCTAAATTTGACCCCTGGAATTCATAAGTTTGGAGAAGAATAAACTTCAAGTTATCCTCTTATCTCCACACAAGCCAGACAGTGCATGTGCACACACACACACACACACACACACACACACACACCAGAAATCAAATACATAAGTAAATGAAATAATGTTAAATCTTAAACGGGAGATAATAGATGATTTTCTGAGTGGGCTTCAGCCTCCAGGACTCTACTGTTTATCGTTATTCAACCCCCAGAGTATCTTGAAATGAGGGCATGTAGCATCAGGCTTTCTAATAAAGATATGGTTGGTTAATATCCCTCCATTAATTTTATAATTGTAAGAATCATTGAAATCACAGCTCAATTTTCTTCCTTTTATTTATTGATATACCAAGACTCAAAAGGTCTTTGGCTTGAACCAAAGACCATCTTAGTGTCACCAAAAAAAGGGTTTAAAAACAGGCCTCCTAACTTTTAATACAAGTAGATTCTTCAGAAGTTTCCTATTTAATTAGTGACTTCCTATTACAGCTCTTCACAGTGCCAGAATAGCGTATATTTTTAAAGAGACAAGTATGTGCTCCCAATAAAGCAAGAACATTTTAATGTTCAATAAACCAATACTTCTGCAGTGTTATTTGTGTTTAACAGTCCAGTGGGATTTGTCCTGCCACTTTATTTGAGAGTAATAAGTATCTCAATTACATATGAAATGTTACACTGCATTACTATGAAAGACTAATCAATACATGGCCAGTTTATTCCATATTTTGAAGACTTTACAGAATGGGAGGTCATGCCTTATGAGAATACAATTGCAAAAGTGTCATCCAGTGACCGTGGCGATTTGACAGTAATTAGAGTCTTGCTTCTACTTAGATGTGGTATTTAACTTGGTTACTACCTGAAGTGAAATTTAATATTGAAGCCTTCTTCCTTTAAATACTTTATTGGCAACTCAATTTCCAACTAAAATGTAAGTTTAGCAGCTTATTTTACTCATCTGTGAAGTGGAATCCTTTCTTATTGTTCTAGACATGAGAGCACACACCTTTCAAATATGACACTATAAAATAAATATAACAAAGCGAATTGTCAAATTTCTAATACTTTTTCATAATATATATACCTGAGTAGATTGCTGGATTTAGCATACTGATGGATAGCAATGTTATAAGGACCTGTGCAGATTAAAACAAATGATATGAATAAAATAATAAATTATGCAATTTAGTTTTTTAACAGGCTGTTCCTTTCTGCACTATAATCCAAACTTTGCCAAAAATTGAAAAGAGATAATTTAAATCACTGGATCAAGATTATTTAACTCTGGTTTGAAATCAGGTTTATTGGTAAGTTATTCTTTATGTAAAATTTGAGATATTTGTGCTTTAAAAATTACATTGATAATTGTCTAGTGACAGATTGCAGTTAAGACACTTATCAGCCACACTAGGCAGACATATTTAATTAAAATATGAAGATTTTAAAAAGTAATGAAAATCTTATAAATGTCCCACTTAAATATGACAAGAAAATAAACCATGATTTAAAATTCAGTGATATTTCATTCTTAATTTGCATGTTAATTTTGATGAACAAATGTTAGATACCTCAGTGTAGCTGAATTTCTAAATAGTGTTATTAAATAAGAAACACAGAGCCAAATACAGGGGTAATAGCCAAAGAGATCAGAGAAATAGCGAATACCCATGAGTAACCTTAGCTTACCTCACCACTATAGCTCCCCCAGAGAGAGCTTCTTTCTGTCTAACCTGAGCTTTTATTGCCTTCCTGTTCTGCCTTCTCATTGGCTCTAAGCCCAGCCACATGACTTTCTTATCACTACCTGTCTATATAGACCTCCAGGCCTCTATGGTTGGAACTGGGATTAAAGATGAGTGTCACCATGCTTGGCTGTGTCCTTGACCACACAGAGACTCTGCCTGCCATGTGATCAGATTAAGGACATGGGCTACTACAGCCTGACTTCTGTTTAGGGCTTCGCTATGACCTCTGATCTCCAGGAAAACTTTATTAACATACAAATAAAATACACATTTCAGTACAAATAAAATATCACCACACTTCAGTGATATTAAAGACAGTGACTAAAACTAATGATGGTCAGTAGAACTTGATGTACCCTGATAGAAACACATAGCTTTGTTCCATTAACACACAGGCTACACAGAGTGTGCCAGAAGTGGAAAGAGTATGTAGGAATGACATTACAGAACTCATTTAAAGAGATTATATGAAGTTTCTGACTTTCCATTTTATGACATTTCATATTTTTACTACTATAGACAATGAGAAAACAAATATAGTCTGTGAAGCACCTTTGGCAATGTTTTAAGGTAAAATGGCATTGAAAGAATATCATATTAAGGTTATTATCAGGAGGTATGTAATTTGGATCATTCCATAATATATGGCTCCAGCTTGACAGTACAAGACTGTTCAAACCTCAGAACCCAAATAGTGGAATGAGAGCTTCAATCTCATAAGATGTCCACTTGGGTGCCATAAAATAAGATTAACCTCTCCCATATACACAAAGAAAATAAATATATAGCCATAAAAATACTTTTAAAATGGGTGTTATTTGAGATGAAACTTTTTATGACTTAATTTTGATCAGATAAAAATCATTATTTATCCATATATCTAATTATCTACTAAGAAAATTAAGGAGAAATATTTCATATACCCTTTCATTACTGATATGTCCTTTTGTCTATGCTCATGCATTTTTTTAAAAAATATTTTTTTTCCACTTCGAGGAATCCTGTTAAGTGAAAAATGTTACAGATGAAATGATCTTGCCTATATTTAGAAAAAAAATCCTGAGGTAGAAAAATAAAAACAAAAGCAAACAAACAAAAAAAAACCGAAACAAATACAAAAACCAACAACAACAAAAGTTGATTTGTTTCTAGAACATAGAAAGGGATCCTTAAAGGTGCCTGACAGTTTTTTTTTCCATCATCATCACATTATGTAGAGAGAAACGCTAAAATGTTACCATACAGCGAAAGAGAAAATGAAGATATTAAATCTAAGTACAAAATGGAGCCCTAGTCTGAATCCTGAGAGAGAAAAACAGGCCTAGATACTAAAATCAGACTGTCACCTAGATAACTACTAAATTTTCACTCTATAAAACTGACTGTCCTCTAGATGATTGCCAGGCTATCAGTTATAAGTGTATCAGTACTAATTCTTAGATATGATGATTGTGATAGATTTCTGTGAGATATAAATATTCATGGAAACAGAATAGTAGCTACTAAGAAAATGTGTTCTATCTTTGCATCTTCCATAAGTCTAAAAGCATTGCAAACTAAATATTTCAGAAAGGCTTCATTCAATTCTGAATATTTGTCTCATCTGTCATTCATCAAACTCCTCAATTCTAGCATAGTGGCACTCAGATAAATCTATAACAGAAAAAGCAATTGTGCTGCCTTTAATGGGGAGCCAGACAGATAGAAAGTAATGAAATATGAAAATGAATGTCTTCACTCCTCCACTAGACTAAGATTATAATATAGAGGAATAAAAACAGACACAAGGACTAATGCTAGAGTCTAGTGAGGACACAGTACCCCAAAGAAAGCACATTTTCTTTATACAGGCAGCAACCAAAGGAAAATAAAGGGAAGAACTGAGGTCAAACATCACACAATATATATTAACAAAAAACCTCTGTCATCAAAATGAAATTTTTCTATGCATCGACTCCATAAATTTATAATTAAGAGTATTTCAACCAAGTAGAATATAATTGTGAGGCTTTTTAAATAATTTTTATATGAAGAGAAAGCTAGTCAAAGCAACATAAATATACTGGGAAATATTTTTCCATAAATAAATGATTAAGCATTATTTTACAGATACACACACATAGGCACATCAACATATAACATTATACATATATATATATATACATATATACACTTTTATACTTTAAAAATTCAAAATAATTTGAAAATATTTAGTAGTTTTACATACAGTACTGGAATAAAGTTGCCTGGATAAAATACTAGAGAACAATTTGAATTTTAAGAAGTGGTATACACAGTGTGTTCAAGCACCTTTTGAGGGTTGCTGTATAGCAGCAGGAAACAAAGCCCAGACATATCTGTCCTCAAATACATGTGACCCTCCTAATCTAATGATGATACCACAAATAAAATACGGAAATAAAAAAGAAAGAAACAAGAAAGATATGTAACTCACACTTATTATAAGTATGTACATTCTAGAAAGAATGTCAAACAAACAGCAGAATGGTCAAGGGGACAAATAAGATGCAGAGGGCTTAGAATTATTTAACAAACTGTTCAAAAGAAAACAAAAAGGAGTTATGAATGGAAGTTTTAGAACTCTCTGAACATAAGCCACCACAGGCATGAGAAGTACAAGTAAAGTCCAGGACCAGGAATGAATTAAAATGTGACTGACCAATAAGACAGAAGCCAAAGAAGACTGGTTAAAAAAAATGGATGAAAAAAGTGGCAGAGGGTTCCAGAAATGTAATGGGGTACTTGCTCATGGTAAACCCTTGAGCCTCTTTACATACCTATATTGTAGTTTAGTTCAGTCACAGGCAACTAGAGGATTGTCATTCTCTATCATTTGTACTCTCATGTCACAGGAGTATCAGTCTATGAATTTTCTTCTGTATTTACATTCATATTATTTTAAATAGCTTACAAGCTTTCCCTGGAATATTTCAAAACTCATTTTTAACCTGAACCTAAGTTTTGAAGTTTAGCAGAACATTGAAAGGCATGGCTCTTCTGTCATCTTTAGTTTACAGTAACCTTCACTGATGGGCAACCTGCAATGGTAGCATCACTTTGTCATGTCCAGACAAAACTCCAATTACTGCTCTAGATGTCTTCCCCCTTCATGTGACTTTTTTTTAATTTTATACCACCAGTAACTTAAAATGTGGAAGAGTTTTCACCTTTCATGCTAAAGGAAAACAGAAAATGATTTTGAGAAATATTTATTGTTTATTTTACAGAATTTCTTAAAATGAGGGAAATGTCTATTCTTTTTCTTCTGTGTTAGAAAGCTATTTGGGGGTACTGATGAGAAATAATAGAAGTAGATTAAAATTAAATGAACATAAACCCAAGTGGGTATTTTCAAAATTATTACTTTTGCACATTTATCATACTTCCATCTACTTTATTTTATTATGTTCCAAAGAGTTTAACCTTTCTTTCTTCCTTTTCTTTCTTCCTTCCTTTCTTTCTTTTTTCTTTCTTTCTTTTTCTTTCTTTCTTTCTTTCTTTCTTTCTTTCTTTCTTTCTTTCTTTCTTCTGTCTTTGCATTTTTCCAATTGGCAGTGCTGGGGATTAAAAACATTGCCACAGACAACTTTCTAGACAAGCATCCATTTCATTAAATTGCATGTCCAGTCACATTAACAAATATTTAAAAAGGAATTAATATTGGTGTGCTCAATATTGTCTTCCAGGTGAATATTGATATCAGTCATGTCTCCTACTTTATGCTAATGTAAAGGAAAAACACATGCATGGTCTCACATACCTAAAAACACAACACTGGAGAAAGTGCTTTTTTATAAGCTACCTTTCAATACTCAAGTGAACATGAATAAGAGATGATGGTTGTAATAACTTTTACAATTGTGTCACAATTTTAAATTTTTTGAAATACTGTCTTCAACATTAATATCTGTATGTGGGCCTTTGTGGATATATATATATAATATAATATATATATATATAATCCTTAGTATATATATATATATATATATATATATATATATATATACTAACATTTCAGTTTATAAATAATGCACTACAAACACAAGTCCATATTTATGTAAGTGATCAAAATATTAGAAATCTATTTCTGCATGATTTTTTCTTGATAGAGTATAATTTCCTATGCCATAAATTAATTTTTCATTGGTACTCATTTTATAATTGATTTCATAGTCCATTGATCATAGGTCAAACAATTTATGGTTTGATAAATGAATGAAAATCTTCACAAAACTGAGCTGCCCTGTGTATTGCTAGTAGGGAATAACTACTACTTAAAGGGCAAGGTATAGTTTGACCTTTGTTAAACTTAGATTAGGCAACACATTTTAAAAATAACTGGAAAGTTTTTAATTTAAAATTCCAAAGCTTTTATCAACTAGCATTCACCATTCAGTTATGTTAGAAAATGGAAGTTTTAAAAGTCAGCATCAAAATTTATAATGTAATGTAAGTGCTCCAACAGGTTTACAGCTTTTGGCTTCTGCATAGTGGCTGGTGATCTTGAACTTTGGATCTTTTGGCCTATTGCTATTAATAGCATATACAACTATGTATGATTTTTATAGTTCTGGACAGTCAAACTAGGGCTTCCTATATGCTAGAGAAGCAATGAAGAACCTGAGCAACAACCTGTTAATCCAACATAGTCTTTGGTTTTATAATTATAAAGATTGCAGAAATCTTTGTATTTATATACTTTTATATTTATATAAAATGATTTTATAGTAAGAAAATCATTACTTACTATACGCTGACTTTTACATTGCAAGTACTTCAGCTCAACATCAATAATTTTTAACATTCAAAATAATCTCATTGATAAACCATGTCACTCTAAAGCAATTACTCTGAAGTTGTGGTTGTTTGTATTTGTTTTTAATCTTGGCTTTATTTAAAGTGATTGAAATACTTAGAGATTTTAGTATAGTTTTATAAAAGAAACAATTAATATGAACTTTGGCTATATTAGCATTACTTCTTTTATAACTTAATCCTTAGGAAAATCACAACAATTATTTTTATTATACCTCATTTTGAATACCAGGCTTAATCAAAAAGTTGTACTAAAGTTGCAACAGATTCATGTATTACATTTTACAGTGTTTTTATCTGTAGTATTTTAATTTTTTCATGGATTAAACTCTGGAGATAGAGACTAATATTCTATTTTTTACTATATTTTTTTCTTTTCAAACAATAATGAATTATTATTACTGGCTCCTTGAATCCATTGGATGTACTCAGAAACACCATTATAGATGCTGAACAGTCAGAACTCTGCTGTCATTGCCATACTGATTCACTACATTGCAAAGACACAGCTGGGAGACACTCAAAAAAGCCTTCTAGACACATTCCCAGGATGCCATGGGAGTGGAGACCCCAATGAATTTAGGTCATCTTCCATGGAACTCCCATACTCTGACTTAAATATGCAAAGATAATTTTCTTCTTCTAGTCTTTGAGGATAAGGCTGCAATGTAAAACAAAGCACAACACAAGAAAACAAAACAATCCATGTCGAGATGTATTCCTCAGTATAGAGCATGAAGCCACAGTCATCTATATCCACTGGACTGAGCTATGACCTGGTTTCATCAGGCCCCTTCTCCAGAATATCCTGTGAAGAAACTGCTCCCCAAACTGAAAATGGAACAGTGAAATATTTAGAGGCTTTAAGCCATTACGCTGACAACCAAGGATTGTGTCTTTCATCTGATGAAATTGCACATTATTCTACCTGCAATTTTTGGAATTTGGACAACAGTGAACAGCTTCTCACAGTTCCTACATCATCTAAATCTGTCACATAATACTTCTATTAGGAGCAAGCAGGACTGGTGACAAAATTATCACTTTTCCAATGCATCAGAGAAACCCATGCCTCCAAAGCTACTGCATCCTGTTGCAATGTGGCTCAGATCTTTCAGCAAGCTCTAAGATACTTGTTCCAGGGTTTTCTCATCTAGGGTGTAGAATGGGTAGAACTCCATATTCTAGTGAAATTCAGATTAAAAGAAAAAAAAAGATGATGCATTGACCACTAGAAGTACCACAATGCTTTGCAATGTAGTGAATCTCTGAATCCTACTAGTGGTTCTCTGTTCTTGGAGGATTTCTTTTTGGAGATCTCTCAAATTCTTTATTCTTAACTTGTGAATTACCCGGCCTTTTCCTTGACCACATGGTGTAGATTGCCTTTCTCAATTGTCCTAGGGACCAGACCCTCATCTCCTATTTTGGTACCGGTTGTATCTTCTCTCGCTCATCCCTTGATTTGCTACCCAGTGTCAATTGTGTTTCATACTGGGAAAGGTTGAATGTAAGGTATTTTGTAAAACAGTTCCCGAGACAGCTTTCATCTTTCCTTTACCCTAGACATGTTCCAAGAATAGATATAATATATCCAATGGTGAGCAAATCATTTTAGTGTGTGCTTTGATCATGACACTCTGTTTTCTTCCCCTGGTATGGATTCTGAATCCTTTGGTGTCAGATTCCCGCTCTGGTTTTGCTTTCCTGCTGACAGCCTGCTGCCCCTCTTCTTTGTTCTGAGCCTCTCTATCTGGGTATGGACAGCTAATGTGAGAGTCTGTATCTTTTCCCATCTCTCACGATACCTGATGTACTCCAGTTATTAGACAATTTGATGCCTGAGAAGAAATATAGGTTTCTCTGCTGGATGTGGAGATTGACTGACTAAAGAGAAACTTTTTTTTTTTTATCAATTTAACATTTAAACTGTGCAAAGGAAGGCTACCTTCCTACTAAGTCCTCTGACTAATGACTGCACCCCACCCCAATACCTGTTGTAGTTTCTTGCTAAATGTTTGGGGCATTGTGCTGGAAAAGGGAGTTAGATTGTGTCTTCTTTACAGAGAATGTGCTTTTTTTTTTCTGAACTGTCATCGATTTCCTTCATCTACAGAATGTGTGTTTTGCTACTTATATCCACATTTCTGCTAGCAAACATTTCTTTTTCTTTTGGTTTTGATTGCTTTGGTCTAGGTTTAATGTAAAATAAGCCCACAAAATAGTAATCAAAATAAAATGGAACTGTAAAATGCAAATTAAAACAGCAAAGGTTAAAGCTAGCCAGTGTTGACGAAACTTACAGGTCAATAGCAGGTTGACTCTTCCATGTTCTATGACTCAAACATGTGTTGCTTTCAACAATAGGATCTTACTGTCAAGATATGGAAGGTATTTGTCCTGGTTACTTCTATGTTAACTTGAAACAACTAGAGTTATTTGGTAAGAGCAACTCCTAGTTGATAAAAAACTTCCATAAATATCTGCCTATAGGCAAATCTGTAGTGCATTTTCTTGCATCATGATTGACATGGAAGTGTGCAGCTCACTGGAGCAGTGTCACTACTGAACAGGATGATCTAGATGGTTTAAGAAAGCAGGATGATCAAGCTACAAGGAGCAAGACAGTCAGTATTCCTCTATGGCATCTGTATCAGTTTCAGCTTTCAGGTTACTGCCTTCTTGAGTTTCTGCCCTGACATCCCTCAGTCATGGACTATTATCTGATAGCTTAAGAAAATAAATCTTTTCTTCCCAAGCTGCTTGTGGTCACAGTGTTTTACCACAACAATGGAAAACTTAACTGAGAAAGTGTCCAAGAGCATTGGCAACAGCCAGTAATGTTTTAGGGTCTTAGGAACCTCACTGGCCAACAGCTACAAAAGAAGTTACCCATTCCTGGCACTGGGATTTTTATTTGTTAGCCTTTGCTATCGACTAGATACATTGTGCTGGAAAGTGCTTTGCACACAACCAGAGGAAAGCATTCAACAATCTACACCTCTATGAACCTTGCCAGTGACAATAATGACTGACTGTCCAAGGTATGTCAGTTGATGCAATAGTGATAGAAATATCATAGAAACAAACAACCACTTCTGAATGAATTTAAGTCCTATTCCACAAGATGAAACCCATACCTGGCATCATTATTGGGCCAAGATATTTTTGACAAATGGGCAATGTACTGTAAAAGAAAAACTACTACTATGATCCTGACAAATTAGCTTAGTATTAAAGCAACTTCTAGTTACTTATTATTACATTCATGACATATCTCTCAACCCACATCAGCAAAGTTTCTATTTGCAGTAGATGTTGATTAACACAAAGACCTACAATTAACAGGTTGAAGAGAAGAGACTTCAGAATGCTCAATATATAAATCGAATATATATATTGTATATACCCAGAGGCTCAAAAATCAATACAGCAGAAGGATAAGAAAGAGTATAAGAGTAAGAGGCAGTGGATGAAAACAATGTAACAATGTGTTTTTGACACAAAGATTGAGGGGCACATAGGAACTCACAACAGTTTTAAGAACACATACTAGAACTGTGCAGGCCCAAGCCAGACCAAATTCCAGCATGGAGAGAGAAGGCAGGGATGCAGTCTTACCAGTAGCATAGGAACTGTTGGAAATTTCTAGCTGCCATGAAAGGGAAGGTCAATTTTATCTAAGATTGAGGACTTTGGTCAGTAGAAAGTGCTCTTGTGGAAGGCCACATCTCCATGAATATCCTGGAAGTAAACTCTGGAATTGTGGGGGAAAATAGGACAAAAATCGGATGAGTAGTGCATGGGGAGTTGAAATTGAGAGAGAATGGAGGATGGTTATGAGCAATTCATGTTTTACAGAATTCTCAAAACATGAATAATATAATAAGATAAAATTTGAAATTCAAAAAATACATTTTTGAGAAAAAAAATAAAACAATTATTATCAACCCCAATAGAGGAGATAAATATAGTTGTATATTTATGCAAGCATTTGCATCTATTTTTGTAATTGTTATTTAGTATTTAAACAAAGCATCTTTTTTAATTTTTCAGATTGTATTTTGAGTGTAGCCCTTCTCCCTTCCTGTTCTTGCCTCCAAACCTCCTCATTCTTTTCAGCTCTCCTTCAAAGTCATGGCTTCCTATTTCATCAATTCTTGTTACATTCATATAAGCATTTGTATATATATATATATATATATATATATATATATATATATATTCCCAAATATAACCTGTTGCATTCAAATACATTGACTTGTATGTATGTTTTCAGGGCTGACCATTGGCCACTGGGCGAACAGTTACTGTGCCCTTACCTGGGGAAGGCTGTCTTTCCCACTCCAAGTTTTACTGGGTTGCTTATCGTACTTTGTATAGGACTGAGGCCTTGTGTGCTTTTCCCCTTGCAGTTTGGCATGTTCATTGCCATCCTCCTTGTTCAGCTTATGTTTGACAGTCATGTTGGTGAGACTTCATGGGTATAGCTTTTGATGCTTCTATGAGACACAAGCTCACAGCAAAAACCTCATCTCTGGCTCTTATGATCTTTTTGCTACCTCTTCCACAATGTTTCTGAGCCTTAGGTGTGGGAATGATTTGCAGATGTAGCCATTGTGACTGGGCTCCACAATCTCCATATTGGTTGGTTGTAGTTTACTGTAGTGGTCTCTGTCTCTTGCTAAGAGAAGTTTCTTTGCTAAAGGGTGAAGACCATACTTATTTGTAGGTAAAATACAAATGTTTAGTGATCATTGTTAGAAATTATACTGGTTTGGTAAAGTAGTGCTTGTAGTTTGTCCTCCAATAACCAGGATTTCACTAGCATTGATTAGTTAGATAGGTTACCAGTATGAATCCTGGTATTCTTCTTGTTGAGTTGGTCTTAATTACAATTAGTAAGTGATTGGTAACTATCCATGTATGTGTGCCACTACAGTATTCATATGTTACCATGCCATGCTTGTTATTGTCATGGATCATAGATTGCGATAGCTGGGTAGGATTGTTGGTTGCCTCCTGTCTTTGGAATGTTGCATGGTGCCTTCTGAAACCATGAATGCTTGTCCTAAGGGAGGGAGCATTCAGGTCAGTTGCAACTCAGGGTCCTTTTGGCCTTGCTTGTGAACTATGTGATGTCTTTGGCAATACAAACTTACCTTCCACCACTGGAAATAAACCAAGGGCAACAGTTAGAGGCTGTATGCTTTGGAATTCTCTTTGATAGCCTTGACCAGCAACTCAATAGAGGGCTTCTCGTGTTTGGTATTGAGGATTTTCAGGTGGTCTTTGTGTCTTATGGCACACTGGGAGGGAGTGCCATAACCCTAGATGAGAAAATTTAAATTTAAATAAAACTAGGTTGTATGTTTAAACAATGCATTTTGTACATTATAGGATATTTTTGAGTAATAGTTAATTGTATAATTTTTTGTGGTTCGTATAATTAACCTTCCTCCTTCTTCTGTATTTACTTCCTCTCCTTCCATAAGAAGCTCCCCTTTCCATTTCCCCCATCATATAAGTTGTATCATGCTGTCCTCTCAACTTATTCTATGTTTACCTTCATCCCTTCCTTGAGGAGCCACCCTTTTCCTCCATTCCCTGATCAGACCACTTGTACTATATTATTCCCTTATCCATTGCTCAAGAATCCCCATATCATGGCAATGGTCCTTTTATTTATTTATTTTACTTTTCTAGTTTCTGTAGCTACTACAGACATTGAATTCATATCTGATGATTTTAAGATAGGTTGCAGTACACTTAGGTATTTTCCAATTCCTAATTGTTGTAAATGGAGCAGCAATGTACGTGACTGAGAAAGTACCTGTGGAATAAGGTGAGTTTTGGACATATACCAAGGAGTATTATAGCTGGATCATATGGTAAGTTGATTTTTTCATTTTTAGAGAATTCTCTGCAGTGATTTCCTTAGTGGTTGCACGAGTTTGCAATGCCACTGACTTTAAATGAGGGCTTCTTCCTCCCACATCTGCTCCAACAATCTGTTGCCTTTCCTTCCATTGTTCTTGTCATTCTGACTGGGGTAAAATAAAATCACAATGTTATTTTATTTGCATTTTCCTAGTTGCTAGGCATAATGAACATTTTTTGAGATATTTCTTATTCATTCCCTTTCTTTTTTATTTTATAATTTAATTTAATTTTACATATCAGCCACAGATTTCCTTGTTCTCCCCCCTCCCACCCCCCCCCCCCCCCGCCCCCCCCCCCCAGTTCACCCCCCATTCCCATCTCCTCCAGGGCAAAGACACCCCTGGGGATTCACCTCAACCTGGTAGATTCAGTTCAGGCAGGTCCAGTCCCCTCCTTCCAGGCTGAGCAAAGTGTCCCTGCATAAGCCCCAGGTTCCAAACAGCCAGCTCATGCACTGAGGACAGGTCCAGGTCCCACTGCCTGGATGCCTCCCAAACAGTTCAAGCCAATCAACTGTCTCACCTATTCAGAGGGCCTGATCCAGTTGGGGGCTCCTCAGCTGTTGGTTCATAGTTCATGTGTTTCCATTCATTTGGCTATTTGTCCCTGTGCTTTTCCCAATCTTGGTCTCAATGATTCTTGCTCATACAAACCCTCCTCTTTCTCGCCAATTGGACTCCTGGGGCTCCACCTGGGGCCTGGCCGTGGATTTTTGCATCCGGTTCCCTCAGTCATTGGATGAGATTTCTAGCGTGACAGTTAGGGTGTTTGGCCATCCTATCACCAGAGTAGGTCAGTTCGGGCTTTCTCTCAACCATTGCCAGTAGTCTATTGTGGAGGTATCTTTGTGGATTTCTGGGGACCTCTCTAGCACTTTGCTTCTTCCTATTCTCATATGGTCTTCATTTACCATGGTCTCTTATTCCTCAATAAAATACTGGCAAACAGACTCCAAGAACACATCTCTTTCTTCTTTTAATAATTCTTTGCACAAGTCCCAGATCTATTTACTAAATGGGTCATTTTTTCACTTTTTTATGTGTTCTTTGTATATTCTGGATATTAAGCCTGTCAAATGTACAGCTGGGAAAGATTCTCTCCCATTCTGTGGGCTTCTTCTTCATCCAATTGTTTGTTTGTTTTATTGTGCTGAAGCTTCTTGGTTTCATGTAGTCCCACTTGTCAATTGTTGACCTTAATTCTTGGGCAGATGAAGTCCTATTCAGAAAATCATTTCCAATGCCTATATGATTCAGGGTACTGTCTGTATTTTCTCCTAGTATTTTCAGTGTTTCAAATGTCAGGTTCAGGTCCTTTATCTATTTGGAGCTGGGTTTTATGCAGATGATAGATACGGGCCTAATTTTATTTCTCTGATTGTGGATATCCAGTTTCCCCAATGTTCCCTTTATCCCAGCACGTTTGGCATTTATTTTAAATATCCAGTAATTAAACTGAAGTTACATGTGTTCATTTTTGAATCTTTGATTTTGTTCCATTGGTCTATATGTCTGGCTTTGTGCCAATGCCATATTGCTTTAATTGCTATAGTTCTGTAATATATTTAGAGATCTGGAATTATAATTCCTCTAGCATTGTTTTCCTTTCTCATGATTGTTTTGGCTATCTGGAGCATTTTCCGGCTCCATACAAATGTTATGGTGGCATTTTCTATTTCTGCAAAGAACAGAATGAGGATTTTGATTGAGACTGCATTGAATCTGTAAATAGCTTTTTGTAAAATGGTCATTTTCACAATGTTAATTCTCCCAATCCATGAACATGAGATGTCTTTTCATTTTCTTTTGTCTTTCTCTAAATATTTCTTAAAGTTTTCATTGTACAAGTCCTTCTCTTCATTGGTTAGATTTATTATGAGATATTTTCTTTGAGTCTTTTGTAAATGGGAATGTATCCATGAGCTTCTTCCATGTTTATTGTTGGTATATAAAAAAAGGTATTGATTTTAGCAAGTCGATTTTGAAATCTGCCACATTCCTAAATTGTTTATTTTTTTATAGGTTTTCTGTTAAATTTTTGGGCTCTCTAATGTCATTTGTAAATAGAATAGTTTGACTTCTTCTTTTCCTATTTGTAGCTTGTTAATTTTCTTCTGTTACCTTATGGCTCCAGTTAATATTTCAAATACAATGTTGAAAAGAACTGGGGATAATTAACATCCCTGTCTTATTTCCAACTTTAGTAAGATTGCTTCTAGTTTTTCTCCATTTAGGATGATTTTTTTTTTGTGGATCTCTTGTATACAGTTTTTTATTATATTAAAGTGTGGTTCTCTAGCTCTAAGATGATTATCATGAAAGCATGTTGAATTTTGTTAATTTTTTCTTCATCTTTTTAGATAATCATGTAAGTTTGGCTTTATGTTTATTTATGCAATTTACTACATTTATTGACTTACCTATACTGAACCATCCTTGAATTTCAGGGACAAAGCCATGTTGTCATGCTGTATATTCTTTTTGATGTATGTCTATATTCCATTTGGAAGTGTTTTAGACTCTATGTTTTTTAAAGATATAATTAATAATGATTGTGTTAATGTTACCCAACACAAATGGATGTCCAGATTTAAAATGTTGAGAGCTGGAACAATAGCTTAGTCATTAAGAAAGCATGCTATTCATGCAGAGACCTGGAATTCATTTGCCAGCACAAACATCGGTCTGTTCATAATGGTCTCTAACTCTCCAGCCAGGATCTTCAAAATACTTATGACCTCTGAAGCATTAAATTGCACAGATGATTTAGATATAAGATACTCCTGGCTTACTACATAGATATTTTATATACATTAGCGTAATTTTTTTTAAAAATGAGTGGCTGCATCTGCTAATATCTTTCATTTTCAAGAAAATGCTGTGGTCAAAGCAACTTACTATATTGTTTTCAAATCTGTCAATGACTCTCAAGTGTGTTGACGTCTCCCCTAATTACCTCATTGTTTGCTTCAGGTTTACTACAGGGTTAATTCAGTGTTACTCTTCAAAGTCTTCTAGGGAGTGTACTTTATAAAATATATTACTTCTCTACAAGTTTATTAACATGTCCTGGCTGCACATAGTCTGCATAGTCTGTCACACACACACACACACACACACACACACACACACACACACACACAC
>CABHPR010105329.1:0-18297 GCA_902168415.1 Peromyscus melanophrys
GACACCAGCAGGAGGTAAGGGCCAGTGGGACCACACTGGCTCACGCCAAGTCTTTGCCCCACTTCATGGCACCTGGGCCAGCTCCAGTAAGCCTTAAAGAAGGCAACTTGAGCCCCAAGGACTCCGATTCCCAGTTGTCCATTTTCAGAATCTGTGCTTGCTGATAGACCCGACCCTGTTCCCTGCTGCAGTCTTAACCATGTGGAGTGGAATCTTTCCTTGGTCCTTCACTTTGTACCCTGGTGTGCTGTCCCCTCCCTCCCTTCATTCACTGTCAGCAATGGTTAGTGGAAGGTTCCATGTAACCCTAAGACAGTCCTGTGGGATTCCATGACCAGTTTGTTTTCTTATGTCCTTCCAAGCTAGCAGGTGTATGGAACTAGGGAAAAAATTCCCACCAATGGTTACTGTTACAGTTAAATAAAGACCTTGAATATTGGGGAAAAAAAAGAAAGAAAGAAAAAAATGTTATCCTCAATGCTAGAGCTGATCTCTCCATTATGTGTTTCTTTCTAGTATTTGTTGTTTCTACTATAGCGGTGTTCGTTTGCACTGGGATTTTAGGCCTGAGTCAGTGTGTGTGTGTGTATAAATAAATAAATAAATATTTATTTATTTATTTTTAATAGCCTGGACTATTTAGAGAAGAGAATGTGTGTATTTTTTCTCACTAGTATATGTGTGTACACACATATATACACATAGATATATATATGTAATATATACATACAACCTATACACAGACACACAAACATATATACATATATGTGTATATATGTATATGTATGTGTATTTACATACACTAGTGAGAAAGAGACTAAAAGTTTTCAGTATTAATATAAAAATTAATGTAAATACATTCCTAGATCATCTAAGATGGCCATTCTAGAACCAATATAATATCTGCCAATGTATTCAGGGTTGTGACTATATTTATGTTGGTCTAATGAAATTTTACTCCCCAAATAAATTTGATATGAAAATGATTTACTTGTGCCATTGAAGATTTGTTGATAGCATAGTAAGCTAACTCAAAATGTTGTAGTTTGTAGTAAGAAATGGTGGGACTACTTAAATCATTCAAGCATTCCACAGTACAGGTATGAAAATTCAAATCTAATTAGAAAGTGTGATGGTGAGTGTTGTTAACTTGATAAATCTAGACTTATCTAGGTGCTGGACCTCTGCGAATGCCTGAGAGAGATTGTCTTGTTATGCTTTGATTTTGGAAGACCCATCTTAATTGTGGGTGGGACCTAGGATGTATAAGTGAGAAAAATGAACTGAGAACTTACATACATCCATTAACTGCTCTCCTGATTGTGGATGAAAGGACTGTACCCTGGAACTGTGTGCTAAATAGAACCTTCTCTAGCTTAAGTTGCTTTGTCCGAGTATTTTATCCTAGCAACAAGAAAAGAACCAGGTCAGAAATTGGTATGGAGAAGGAGGACTACTGCTGATAAACAGGACTTTTGAACTGTTTGAACATTTAGGACTTTGGAACTGTTTTATGGGGCGAATGTGAAAGAGTTTGCAATGTTGTACTAAAAAAGCCAGTGGTTGCTGGAATCAGAGCATAACAGGCCATCTTTTTGTTTATTAAGACATGGTCTTTCTGTGTGTAGCCCTGCCTCCCCTGGAACTTGCTAGGTAGACCAGGCTGGCCTTGAACTTAGGGATCCACCTTCTTCTGTGAGGTCAATGCCTGGTTTAATGGACTGTTCTTGTGTTAGCTTAGAAGATAGGAATACCAAGGGAAATGGAGACAGTTTGGGCCTAGGATATGAGGTTTCAGAGAGGAACAAATAGTCCACCAGGAACTGGGGTAGGGGCCATTTTTGTGATATTTTGGCCAATAATCTAGCTTCACTTAGTTAAGGTCCTTTCAACCTAAGTGAAGTTAAATCATGAGATGATGGAGTAGTTGGGTAGAGGAAGTTTCAGGACAGGCAAGCATTCAGGCTGGTGATGAGATATATCAGCTGTGATTGTTACCGAGATCAACTCCACTGTGAAATGCCTGGACAATAGAGGTGTCATGAGAGCAAAGCCCCACGTAGCCAAGGCTCCATTTTGTGAAGATCCTAATTCATCTAAAGGAAGAAAGCCTAAGCTAAGGAGGTTCCTGGATATGATGAGATAAAAAGGTCAATTATTGAATCTACTTTTAAAAAGGAACTACTTGTTTTAAATAGGATAATGAAATTTTTTGTCTGAGTTTATAAAATGTTACTGGGCTGGACATTGTTAATATATATAATGGAGTTTTTTGTCTGAATCCGTCTAATGATAATGGACTAGACATTGTTAATGTAATTCTTGACTGTAACCTTCTTTTATTATTTTAGACAAAAAAGGGGAAATGTGGTGATATATTATTTTTCCCCAAAATATATCGTGCACCCTAATAAATATATCTGGGGTCAAAGAACAGAACAGCCACTAGACAGACACAGAGGACAGAAAATGGTGGCACACACACCTTTAATCCTAGCATTGTGGAGGCAGAGATCCATTCGGATCTCTGTGAGTCAAAGCCACACTGGAAACAGCCAGGCATGGTGACTCTCGCCTTTAATCCCAGGAAGTGATGGCAGAAAGCAGAAGGTATATAAGGCGCGAAAACCAGGAACTAGAGCTGGTTAAGCTTTTAGGCTTTTAGCAGCAGTTCAGCTGAGATCCATTTGGATTAGGACACAGAAGCTTCCAGTCTGAGGAAACAGCATCAGCTGAGGAATTGGCGAGGTGGGGAAGCTGTAGCTTATTCTGCTTCTCTGATCTTCCAGCATTCACCCCAATACCCAGCTCCAGGTTTGTTTTTATTGATAAGAACTTTTAAGATTCATGCTACAAGAGGCAGGCGGATCTTTGTGAGTTCGAGGCCAGCCTGGTCTATAGAGCGAGATCCAGGAAAGCCACAAAGCTACACAGAGAAACCCTGTCTCGAAACCCCCCCCCCAAAAAAAAGAAGATTCGTGCTACAGGTTCCCCTCTCCTTGAAAGCAATTGCCCAAAAAAGTGTTTCCCCAGAATCAGCAGACAGAAACTGGTTTACCCATAGTCCAAGGTGGGCAACCTACGTCTTGAGCTGAAAGAACTTGGCATCATTGTCCAGGTGGTATTGGTTTTGCAGGCACAGCAAATGCAAGATTGAGGGGTCGTGGAAAACAGCTGAGGCTAGCCACTGTGTTATAGGGTCAGATTTCTTACAGAGAGTCCCTGAGCCTACTTCTCGAATCTGTGAATGTGAAGCCTCAGTTGCCATGGAAACACCAGGTCATAGATGATGCCAGGACTATGGGGTGCCCACGAAGAAGAGTTGTGGGCATGGAGTGGAGCCAGCCTAGGAAAGAAGCTGTTGTATACTATAGGTGGCAGAGCTGGAGGAGTGGGGCTATCAAAGCCATTTGGAGCCTGGAACTTGACATTATGAGCCCCAGGTACCAGACATGGAACTGCAGGATTTGGTGTGTGTGACCTGTTGGATTTTGGTTTTGCCTTGACATAATTGTTTCATGTTACGCCTTGGTTCTTCTACTTTGAGATGAGAATGTTTCCTTTGTACTGGTAAGTGTTGGAAATTTGTAACTTGTTTTTTATTTTAGAGCAGCTCACAGTTAAGAGACTTTGGACTTTTTAAAATGTTAGAATTATAAAAGACAATGGAGACTTTTAAAGTTGGACTGAATGTACTTCATGATATGATATTAGTCTATGTGAAGAGGACACAGAATGTTAAACTGATGTGTTAGGGTGTCAGGTTGACAAGGGGTGGAATTATGATGGCTACCACAAATTCTCAACTCTATAGACTCTAAAATCACTTAGGAGATGCATCTATGACATGCCTGTGAGATACTGTCTTGACCTTTCTTAACGAATGGAGGAATTGTGTGTGGGACCTGGGCTGACTGTTGTGTGCACACGTTCATTGCTCTTGCCTTTTATGTGCAAATGTAATGGACTGTAACTTGGAAACATGGGCTAAATGAGCCCTTTCTCCCTTATGTTGCCTTTGGTTAAGAAACTAGGACAGAAAACATAGGAAACTATCAGTCAGTGCCCTATTTATAATGAGTATAATGATTAATTTTTGTAAAGCCGTCATGTGACACCAAATTAAAATCTAGTAGTTTTCCAGTGTTTGTGAACGTATTTGTTCGTTTGTTTTGGTATTACATTTGGATAAGATCCTGGCGCCAAAGGAAGATTTCATCCCATCCAGTTTTACTTTTCTATATTTCATTACTGTAAAAATCCAATTAAATTAATACAGGCCATTGCAGTTTTTTTCTTCTTGCAAAAGGGGTTTATGTACAACTAAAGTTTTGTAACATTATTATAGAACTTGTAGGTGCCTTGTGTGTTCAGCTGTTTCCTGTACTACATTATAGACCGTTTCCAACCTAGTGCAGACACAGAGTAAGTGGCTCGTACTAAGTGTGATGTAGAGAGAATTTGTAGAATTTACTGATAATCTGTCACATGTAAATATAGAGAAGAGAGGAAGATGGGGAAGGGAAAGAGGAGAAGGAATATCTGCATTGCTGTAGAGTTCAAACTCTGGGCTTTGCACATGCTAGGTGAGTTAAAGTTAAACATCTAGTAGGATTTTGATCAGGAGTATTTTTGATGTTTTCATTTAAGCTAAGCTAAATTCATCTTTTTTGTGATGCACAGATTTTGTTTTAGACCACCCTAATAAAGCTAATATTGCAATAAAGCAAGTAACCCAACTTTTTTTGGTTTCTTAGTGCTTGTAAGTCATTTTTACATTATTCTGTGGTCTGTTAGCTTTATTAGTAGCACTATCTGTACAAAAAATATATATGTTTTACTTAAAAGTTCTTCATTCCTTTTTTTTTTAAAAGACAAGGTTTCTTTGTGTATCCGTGGCTGTTCTAGAACTTGTTTCTGTGGACCAGGCTGACCTGGAAATCAGAGCTCCACCTGCCTCTGCCTCCGTGGATTGTGGGGTTAAAGGTGTGCGCCACCACTGCCCAGCTAGTACTTCATTCCTTAAAAATGCCATGATTAGCTAGGCAGTGGTGGCGCATGCCCTTAATCCCAGCAGAGGCAAGTGGATCTCTGTGAGTTCGAGGTCAGCCTGGGGTACAGAGTTAAGTTCCAGGACAGCCAGAGCTACACAGAGAAACTGTCTCGAGAAACCAAAAACCAGGGAAAAAAATGCCATCATCCAAGCCTTCAGAGCATCCTTATCTTCTTTTTGTTCAAGGTCTTACGCTGACAAAAATTCAGTGGGCGCTGACTGGCCAGGGTCTATGGCAGCTTCTTCAACTAAGATAATGAATTTGAAACAGATTTCTCAGTAGCATCTGGTGCTGTTTGATAGCATTTTACCCATAGTAGAACTTGGAAGATTATAGTTGTCTAAACCCTGCACTGCTTTATCATTAAGTTTATGTCATAAATTCTGTATCTTCCTTGACATTTTAGTACCGTCAGTAGTATCTTTACCAGGAGGGGATTCTTCCTCACTTTCTATTATTTGCTCATGCATAAGAAACAGCTCATCACATTTTATGACAGTACTGTAGCACCTGAGTCACGTTTCATGTTCTACTTAAAATGCCTTTGCCACTTACACCAGACACCTGTGCTTGCTTCCTTCATTGAAATCTCAAAACCTTTAAAGTCACCCCTAATGGCTGTAATCAACTTCTTCTAAACTCTTGGAATTGCTGATATTTTGAATTCTTCCCATGAAGAATGCTCTTGTGATATATAAAATGGGGAGTCAAAATATTTTTCCTTTTTTTGAGACATAGCCCAGGATGGCCCCAAACTTGTGATTTTTGTTTCTCAGCCTCTGAATGCTGGGATTATAGGCATGTGCTACCATATCCTGATCCTTTATAGGTTTTTAATTTACTTTCCCACAAATTTATTATCTGGGACTGGAGAGGTGGCTCAGCAGTTAAGAAAATGGCTGCTCTTCCAGAGGACTGGGTTTCATTCCCATCACCCACATGACTGCTCACAACCGTCTGTTACTTAAGTTCTAAGGGATAGTGATCCTTTTTTCTGGCGTCTTCAGGCACAAGGAAGGCACATGGTCCATCATACATATGCAGGCAAGACACCATGCACATAAAATATAGCAATTTAAAATATTAATTATAGAAGTCATTATCTATGGCAAGTTCAGCTCCACTTGTATTTCTTCCATAGTAATGCTTGAAAGGTGAAGTCACTACTCTATCATAGGTTACAGAGTAGATGTTGTATCGACAGACATGAAAGTAACCCTGACCTTATTTTGTGTTTCACTGGGTAACTGGTATCAATGAGCAGTAATATTCTTGTGTGGTGTGTGCATATATGTGAAAATGTGCCGACTGGTGTGCCTGTCTGTGTCTGTAGAGTCCAGAGGTTGGCATCGGGTGTCTTTTTCTCTTTTCCTCTAATTTTTGAGACAGGGTCTCTTACTGAACCTAGCGATCCCATCTGAGCTAGACGTGGTGGTCCGTGAGATGGACAAGTCCCCACCATGCTTTGCCTGTTTTTGCACCACCCTCTGGTATTGGGTTTACAGATGTGAGGTTGCTGAGGCTGGTTTTTATGTAGGCGCTGGGGGGCCTGAACTCAGACCCTTATGTTTGCACAAATACTTTACCCACTGAGTTCTTTTCCCTACCCCAAGTAGTAATACTTCTAAAGGAATCACTTTCTGTGAACAGTAGGTCTCAACAGGGGCCTTATTCATTAAGCCTTGCAAACAGATGTGTTGTCATCCAGGTCTTTCCATGGGTAAAAGTAGACTTGGGCTGATTCTTAGGGTTCCAGGATTGTCAGACTGGGAAATTGGCTCCAACTAGTTAGAGTAGCCTGCAGTGAGAGAGTTGGCCTGGACTTTTAGGCTGACGTTAGGCATTGACCTCTCTTCTGATGTCTTGAAGGGAACTTCTAATGGAAGGCTGTTTTGTGGACAGCTGTGCTGGTTAGTCTGGACACAAGTTAAAGTTATCCGGGCAGAAGAAAACTTAGTTAAGAAAAAGCCTCCCTCCAATTGGCCTGTGGGCAAGTCTGTGGGGGTATCTTCTTGATTAATGGTTGATGTGGGAGGTCCCAGGTCTGTAGGGACACTGTCTGATAGGACCTTGAAGTAGGCACAAGACACCTCAAGACCAAGTTCTCAGCACAAAGGAGATATTTATTTGCCCCACTGGGCCAAAGGACAGTCAAAGACAGGAGATGGGGGAGGGATGGATACAAGGGTGAAAGGGAAGGGATATTTGCCTTGGAGGGACAAAGGACTGCCTCTGGATGGAGAGGAGACGGCCCATAGGCAAATGACAGTTTATAAAGGGAAAAAGGGAAACCCTGTGTTAGGATGAGTTGTTCTTTGTTAATTAAGGTAGCCCAAAGGGGGCTTTTGATGACTGGACTTCAGTACTTCGACAGCTGGACCTTGGTAGTCAGCCTCAGGAGGAGGAAGTGGCCAAATAAGGGACTAGACCTTGGTGGCTAGCTTTAGGAATGTGATCTAATGTTTTAACAAGGTATAGGGAATAGGGGTGAAGGGAAAGGCAAAAACTGCTGGTGCCTTGTTTGCCATGCTTGGGTCTGCTAGAGCCCTTCACCTTACTGGGCAGGTGGTGCTAAGCTGCATTAGAAAGCGATCTGAGTAAGTCATGGAAAGCAAGCTGGTAAGTAAGCAGTGTTCCTTCATGGTCTCTGTGGCAGTTTCTGTCTCCGTGCTTCTGCCTTCAGTTCTTGTTGACTCCCCTTCATGATGGACTGTGAGCGGTAAGCTGAAATAAACTCGGTTGTGGTCTTTATCACAGCAGTAGGAGTAAAGGATGCCAAGTTACAGCTTAGTGCTTTGAATGGTACCTTCTTCAGTCATCTCAGTTGATCTGGAAAATGAACCGTACTTCCTATGTCTGTGTTTGATGCTCCACTCCCTACTTTTGTACTGTGGAGACTGAGTCTTTCCTTAAGCCTCACGACTCATCCTCTATCGCTTCAGACATCTTGTACAAGGCTGCCACAGCCTTCAGCCCTCACGACATTGAAGCCAGTTAGGGCCTGGCTCCGGGTTAGGTTTGTCTAAGGGAGTGTGGCTGGATTGCTTTCTCTATGTCAGGAGTAAGACCATACTGTCACTGAAACACCATCCTCATCTCCTTCAAGAACCTTTCCCAGCACTCGGGAGGCAGAGGCAGAGGCAGGCGGGCGGATCTCTGTGAGTTCCAGGATAGGCTCCAAAGCTACACAGAGAAACCTTGCCTTCAAAAAAACCAAAAACCAAACCAAAACAAAACCCAAAGAATCTTTCCCTTTCCTCTCACTCATAACTGGGCTGTTTGACACAAGAAGCTCAGCTTCTGCAGTCTCTTTTCAATAAGATTAATCATTTTCGGCATTTGATTCAAAGATGAGAGAAGTGTTTGATCCTTCCTTTCTTTACTCATAAGTTGTAGTAGGATTAATTGGCCTGCTCTCAGTACAGTTGTGTTTCTGGAATTAGGAATGTCTGAGAAGAGAGAGGCCAGTGAAGAGCCAGTGGTGAAAGCATCTAGGACACTTACCACATCCACCAATGAAGAGGTACCTAACACGAAAGCAGCTCATACTGCCTCAGGCATTATAAATATAACACAAACATCCCTGCTCACAGATTACGGCAACACAGTGGTCCTCAACCTTCTTGATGCTATGATCCCTTAATACAGTTCCTCATGTTGTGGTAACCTCCACCCATAAAATTATATCGTTGCTGCTTCATAACTGTAATTGTATTACTGTTATGAATTGTAATGTAAATATCTGGTATGTGACCCCCCCCCCAAAGGTGTCTTGACTCACAGGTTGAGAACCACTGCTGTAACAGATATTATAATAATAATGGTGAAGTTAGAAATCTGACATAAACATGGAGTGAACTATGCCATTATAACACTGGAGCCAATGACTTGTTCAATGCAAGGGTGCCACAGTTGATTTTAAGAAAAGCAGCACCAGGCTGGAGATGGCTCAGTCTGTAAAGGCTTGCTGGGGGGCAGTGATGGAAGAGCCCAGGTTCTCTCACCAGTCAGTCTAGGAACTGGGGAGGGCGAGGTTCAGTGAGAAACGTTTTTTTTCTGTTGCTGTTATTTTTTGTTGTTTTGTTTTGGTTTGTTTTGTTTTGTTTTGGTTTGGTTTGGTTTGGTTTTGGAGACAGAGTTTCTTTGTATAACAGCCCTGACTGTCCTGGAACTCACTCTGTAGACCAGGCTGGCCTCGAACTCACAGAGATCTGCCTGCCTCTGCCTCTCGAGTGCTGGGATTAAAGGCATGCACCACTGCCACCTGTCGAGAAACTATTTTCAAAAATCAGTTACAGAAGCCATTTAGGAATGACACCCAAAGTCAGCCTCGGACCCTCACACACACACACACACACACACACACACACACACACACACACACACACACACACACATTTTATTATAGAGAAGCAAAGTACAGTAAAATAAGATATGTCTAAATTAGGATGATATCAGAAAAGTATATATTTCTTGACAGTCTTAAAGCTGATCATGAAATATGTAACTTATGGAATAAGGCAATACTTCATTGCAAAATATGTGGGTCTGTAGGTTTTATATTTATGGCAGCTTGAGAAGTCTTGGTTCATAGGAAAGAGGAGAGACAGGAGATAGGACTGGAAGTGGATATGGGAAAGTACTACAGACACCTTCCAGAGATTGCTCCAAATCACAGTACTCCAGTAACCTTCCCTTTCACATAGAAGTGAAACTGGCATGAATTAAAATCCTGCACAGTGGTAGTACAAGTGTATTTCCTACCTTTCCAGTTCTGTTTTGACAAATGTTTGGTTTTGCTTTGTTTTAGAGACAGGTTCTTAATTTGATTGTTCTGATCTTTGCCCTGAGAGGTGGGATTTCAGGCATGTGCTGCAATACTGTGTGTGTGTGTGTGTGTGTGTGTGTGTGTGTGTGTGTGTGTGTTTTGAGTGAGAGAGAACCTGAAGTTTCGTACCAGAGGAGTTGGAGGAAGGGAAAGAACGATCAAAACATGAATGAAAAATTTAAATAAAAGATTAATTTAAAAATTATTTTATGCTGGGTGGTGATGGCACATACCTTTAATCCTAGCACTCAGGAGGCAGAGGCAGGCGGATCTCTGTGAGTTCCAGGCCAGCCTGGTCTACAGAGTGAGTTCCAGGACAGCCAGAGCCTTACACAGAGAAACCCTGTTTCAAAAAAAAAAAAATTATATGTAAAAAGAACTTTACAATGTTTATATATGAAACATAAGTCTGTACTACAAAAGGGTAAGTATTATAATCAGTCCTTATCCTCAGAGACAATCTTGAGGAAAAAGAAAAAAACTTTTTTTTTTAATTCTTACAACATTTCTCATAAAAGGGAATTTCCTAATAGAGGTGACAGACCATTGAGTCCAATACATTAATATTCCTGAGATACAGCCAGACGGTGGTGGCACATGCCTTTAATCCCAGCACTCAGGAGGTAGAGGCAGGAGGATCTCTGTGAGTTCCAGGCCAGCCTGGTCTACAGAGTAAGATCCAGGACAGGCTCCAAAACTACACAGAGAAACCCTGTCGGGGGAGGGGCAGTATTCCTGAGATAGTTTCCTGAAAACAAAAACTTACTCCTGATTATTGTAAGTTCCCACTGTTCAGTTTTATTCCACAGAAATACATGGAATTCAAGTAAAAAGTGTCACTTCTGGAGTCCTCATGGGATAATGCTAGTCAACATTGAGTTCTTAAGAAGTCAGAAACTGTTTCATGAGTTTAGGGTATTCCTGGTTTTCCTGCCTAACAATTCTCATTTTTCCCCTCCCTTTGCAAGTGGGAAAACAGTGGAGAAGTTTTCTTAGGAATGCATGAGAGTAAGTGAGGTTCAGGCTTCAAACCCAGAGCCTATGTCTTTACCATTATGCTACACCTTTTTCTTTTTTGCCATAGTACAGGGTGCTTTTAATGGTAGTCTTATTTATTTAGTTAATCTGGCAGTGCCTGATGAATTGTTGTTTATGCCTCTGTCTGCTGTGTGTGTGTGTATAGTGCGTTTGTGTAAGTATGTAGATGTACTACACATCTATGTACTTGCACATGGAAGACGAGTCCCCGTTTGGTTGGTTGGTTGTTTATTACCTTCCTTTGTTGCTGTCCGTGTTGGTGCCTCCAGACAGGCTCTCACACTAAACTGGAAGCTCAGTTTTTTAGCTAGACTGGCTGGCCAGCCCGAGAGCTCTTGGAGCCACCTGTTTCCACCTCACAATGCTGAGCCTACAGGCTGTCCTGCCTGGGTTGTTTCATGGATACTAGGCATTTAAACTCAGGTTCTACCCACTGTGCTGTTCTACAGTGTTATCAAATACAGAATTCGGGGTTAGTTGGCAGTAGTGGTTTGTTTCAATTATTGTTGTTTGTTTCCTAGCACTGTTTTGTTTGTTTGTTTGTTTTCTGAGACAGGGTCTAACCATGTAACTTTGGCTGGCCTGGAACTCACTATTTAGACCAAACTGGCCTTGAACTAACAGATTCACCTGCCCCTGCTTCCCAAGTGCTGGGATTAAAGGTGTATGCTGTTATACTCAGCTCCCTAACACTCTTTAAATATGTTTTTCTTTGCTATCTGGTCCCTGGGTTTTGGGGTGAGAAATTAGCTGTTAATCTTGTTGTAGATTTATCCTTTATAAATTGCTTCTTTGCTTTTGAGAGCATTTGTTGGCTGGAGATACAGGTGTTTCTCCATTTACCTGTGGTCTATAAGAACCTGGGTTCTATCTCTATCATGGCCTCTCCCATCTAGGAGATCCCAGCATGTCTTGGTGGGGATCCACTTTCCTAGATGGAGTTTGTTGATTTTGTTGGATCTGTAGATTTATATCTTTCATCAAATTAGGGAAGGTTTCCAGTACTGTTATTTCAAATGCTTCTCTGTTCCTTTCTCTTGCCACACTTTTGCATACTCGTCATTGATAAGTTGGTTCAGTTGTTGATGTTGCAGGTTCCATG
Source organism: Peromyscus melanophrys (assembly GCA_902168415.1). Classification (NCBI taxonomy): domain Eukaryota; kingdom Metazoa; phylum Chordata; class Mammalia; order Rodentia; family Cricetidae; genus Peromyscus; species Peromyscus melanophrys. The sequence continues at coordinate 12,023 of CABHPR010105329.1, forward strand.
GGCTCTCTTCACCTAGATTATTGTGTTTGCTCCTTAGACCAAATCATCTCAGATGGCCAGTCTCCACATTTGCAGGCTCTTTTTCTTTGCGTTCTCACAACTTTTTAAATCTGCATAGTGAGTTTTCACCTAGTTACTTTCACACTTAGTATTATTTCTAGCTCTAAATTTTCTGTTTCCTATTTCTTTACTGATGTTATTTTTATTCATTTTCCCCCCTTGATTTCTTTGTTGTCTTTGATATCCTTTAGGTCTTCAAGTATGGTTTAGAAATGTAATCTGTTACTAGTAGATCCACCCTAAAAGCATGCTAATGAGACCAGGCTGACCTGGAATTTAGGGATTCACCTGCCTCTGCCTCCCGAGTGCTGAGATTAAAGGTGTGTGCCACCACAGCCCTGTGAATACATCTTAAGAAGTAAAAAAAATCTCTGGCTAATTTAACTTGAAGGTAAATAGACAGGAAAGACAGGAGCTTGAAGATAGAATCCTGTGTAGCTGTAATCCAGAGACCAAGGATTGTAGTTCAAGTTAACAGAGGTGAGTGATACTGGAATAAAATAAGACCTTGCTCTTTTTGTTTGGAACATGTTGAAGCACTGTCAGTGTGTCACACATCTACACTTGGTGCTAGAGAACTAACCCCTGTGGACTCTCTCTGTAGCCCCAGTAACCTTAGTTAGGGTTTCTATGCTCTGAGGAAACACTATGACCAGAAACAACTTTGGGAGGAAAGGGTTGATTTGGCTTATACTTCCACATCACTGTTCATCATTGAAGGAAGTCAGGACAGGAACTCAAACAGAGCAGGAACCTGGAGGCAGGAACTGATGTAGAGGCCATGGAGGAGTGCTGCTTACTGGCTTGTTCACATAACTTGCTCAGCCTGCTTGCCTGCTTGCTTGCTGGCTTGCTTGTCTGCCTGCCTGCCTCCCTCCCTCCTCTCCTTCCCTCTGTTCCTCCCTTTTTGTTTTTTAAGACAGGGTTTCTCTTTTCAGACTTTGCTGTCTTGGAACTCTCTCTGTAGACCGGGCTGGCCTTGAATTCTGGGATCCATCTGCCTGCCTCTGGGATTAAAGGTGTGTTCCACCACCAAATGGCAAGCCTGCTTTCTTATAAAACCTAGGACCACCAGCATAGGATGTCCGCTCCACAATGGCCTAGGCCCTTTTACATCAATCACTATTTAAGAAAATGCCCTACAAACTTGCCTACAGCTGGATTTTATGGAGGCTTTTTCTCAGTTGAGGTTCTCTTCTCTTGGACGACTCCAGTTTGTGTCAAGTTGACATGAAAGTAGCCAGCACAGAGATGGATAAATAACTTGCTCAGATGATATGATGTTTAGATGGCAGAACAAGCATCACAATTGGTGAGTGTGAGGTTAGTACCTGTGTCACCATTTTCCTCATATGTACAAAATGTATAAGAAATTCTAAGTAGTAGCACATACCTATGATTCCAGATACTCAGGAGGCTGAGGAAGGAAGAGCATGGCTTTGTGGCTGCTCTGGGCAACTTATTGAGAGAGACCCTGTTCCAAAACAAATGAACAAAGCCCCCAAACTAAACAAGTGAAAAACTTGAAGTTTCTGAAAGTGAAATTGTCCAGTGCCTTATTATTGCAACAGATACTTACTAAATGCCTGCTCTGCCTGCAGGATGCCATTTTACTCTTTGCCAGTGCAGTCACCCTTACGTGGTTTGATCTGTTGCTTTTAAGTAAACAGAGGAACTCATAGTCCTCAACCACATCTATTATAACAAAGACATATTTGATTTCCCCTATGATTTTTTCTACCTTTCAATTCTTGTTCTCTGAGGGTAAATTATAATGATGAATTATGTGTCAGGCAGTTTCCATGTGTTATTATACTTATATAAAGTAACAATTCCAATTTGACACACTTCGGAAGGGTTTACATTCATAGTTTTTAATCAGAGACAATGATCTTTCTACTATAATGCAGTCAATTTAAAACTAATTTGTGTTTAAAAAGGCTTTAGTATATGTATTAGGAAAAGCAAACATAATGTTCAATAAATATTTTCTGAGTGTTTAAATGACAAAAAATTATAGATAAGCTAATTTGTTATGGTTTGACTGTCTCCTCCAAAACTTATCTTATAGATTAATTGCCATTTTGACACTGTTAAAATGTGCAGACTTTAAGAGGGGATTAGGTTATAGGGCACACCCTCTTGAATTAAGGCCTTTACCATGATAATTTAGTAACAATAGGTGGGGAAAGTTTGATCTCTCCCCTCCCCATAAACACTCTGTCTCACATATGATGCATTCTCTGTGGGAGCCCATTTTCAGGTTCCTAGTGGCTTTGCTCAGCAGGTCTGCATAGAGAGGATGATTGGACCACGGGCCTGAGTCAGGTGTCTGAGATGGTCTGCATTTGGCTGTGGTCTTTTGCTCCACCCCTTGGTGTTTCTATAAATACCTTAGGGCAGAGTCAGGGCCTCTCATCCTGTATTTTCTATCTGTTTATCTCCACAGTCTAAATCCTTCTATCTAATATTTCCTGCTGCTCACACTCAAGAAAACTCTGGGGAACTGTGGGGTTGGTGGGTAAATGCCCTGCAATTCTCCCATGTTATGTTGCAACAAAAAGCAAGACAGAAGGACTCTCCTTGTACTCCAGCTTCCAGAACCGTGAACCACATACACTGACTCATGACTGACCCATTATGTTGAGCAGAAGAAACAGATGAAGACTTAGTGTGGCTCCTGAGGGCATTTTGAGTCACATAAATAAACCAGTTTATACTCTACTAATCTCTGTTTTATTTAGCTTTATTTTTGTGGAGCTCAGTTATACTATAGATACTAATGGAAAAGATATAAAGCTAGATGCCAAATGGAAAGTTGCTTGCTCTCAAATAGTCCCCAGGTAAGAATTAAGAGCCTTCATTAATTTAATCAATACTCTCTGTATGCTCACATTCAGTCACTCATTCTTGCATTTATTCATTGTACAAATATTTACAGAGTGTTGACCTGTGTTTTCCTTGTCCATGTACTGGGGATGCTGTGGTCAATAGGACAAAGTTCTTTTGTTATTAAGTTCACCTTGGAGTGTGGGAGAAGAGAAAAACAAATATTCTCAAAGATTGATAAGTACTTCAAAGATGAGGGGAGGAGAAGGTGGTCCTGCTTACAGGGCTGGAGTTGAACTTAGGGCAATAGACACCTCAGAGTTAGGAGTGGCCCCCTGGTAAAGTGACACTGTGTTGAGAAATGAATTCCTATGAGGGCCCAGCCACATGAAGACCTGAGGGAACAGGGGATGCAGCAGCAAGAGGCAGGGAGACTGTAAGCAGGAGAACAGAGGTGGGCAGATCTGTCAGCGAGTTCCAGGGCTGCAGGGGCAGAGCATTCTCCTAGCTGTTTGAAGCCTTAGGTTCAATCCTTAGTACCACATCCTTCAAATGTGAAGTAAAGCCACTGGAAGGTTTCCTTTAATCAGATTTGTCCCCGCCTCCCTGGTTAATGTTTAATGAGATTGTTTTATAGTCAACATTCTTCATATTTGATAGTTTAAAGGAAGCAACTATATTCAATTCACTAGTGACAGTAAGTCATTATACATCCTCAGGCTTTGTATGAATTTATATTTTTGTCAGTATTTTATGATTTTTGTGCCTAAGTTATACTTGTAGCTTATTTAAGAAAGTTGGATTATCTTGATTTAATAAATACTGTATTCCTTTTAGCTTGCTAAACTTATAAAAGTAGAAAATACACTGTATTCTTTCGAAGTTTATAGTCTAGTAGAAAAAGAGACATGTAAAATGCATGTTACAAGTTTGCTATATACCATGAGAAAAGTATATATAATATCTCTTATGAGCATCAAAAGAAGGATGAGGGATGAGTTGATGGCCTAGCGGTTAAGTGCTCAAGCATGAGAACTGGAGTTCAAACCCCCAGAATGCCATGTAAATGCCAGGTGGGTGTGCTTGCCCACTTATAGTCGCACCCTGGGAAGGTGGAAACAGGATCTGAGAGCAAGCTGGCTTACAAAGCCGGCCAAATCAGGGAGCTTTGACTTCTATTGAGAGATCTTGTCTCAACTAGTTAGATGCAAGAATGACCAAGGATAATTACCAGTGTCTACCTTGGGCCTCCACATTTATGTTCATGTGTGTGCTTTTTGAAGCAGGGTAACAAGAGTTAACTAAACCAAGGATCCTGATATTGTAAACTGTCTTTTGAAAGAGCATATGATTTCTAAATTTCATAAATTTCCACACATGTATGTATTGCAACTTAATATGTATGCAGAAATTGGATTGCTTTTCTAAGCTTTTCTAAGGTAGAAAAGCATATATCTCTGTGTTATAGACAGTCCTGGACCTAGCATGGTTCCATCACAGTTTTTCAAGATGTTGCAAAGGTAACATGCATTCAGTGGAAACAGTACTTTTTAAATTTTGAATTGTGATCTCTTCCTGGCCTGGTGATATTCTTATAATGCTGGGTAATGGCAACAAGCCCAGCCATGAGTTTACAGGGTAAACACCTGTGCCCTAAAGTGCACCACACTGCTAAGCTCTGATATCCTATAGCTTACATATATTAAGTGTCTCCTTTTCATTTGCCATATTGTCAGCTTACTCTGGGTTTGTAACTGCACAGGATGCTGACTGTTGATATTATTACCCTTTCCCCCACTGTTTCCTTTCACCTTCCATTCTCCACATTCTAAAGGTTACATGAGGTGGGAAGAAGGGAGCTGTTAGAATTTTTATGGGGAGGCTGGCTAATCAGGCAGTGGTGAGCATCTGCTTGTCACCCACAAGGCAATGCAAACAATATCAACAATACTGGATAAGAACTGCTCTTCGGGAGGAGGCTTTTTAGCAAATTTTGCCAATTTGTTCTTTGAAAATAGTGGGTTATGGTTATAAAAAGGGAAGCAAAGGGCCAAGGAGATAGCTTGGTGCTGTCACACAAACAATAGGACATGAGCGGGATCCCACACAAAGAAGCCAGTCATGATGTCATGTGCTTGGAATCTCAGCATTGGGATTCATTTCCATTGTCCTTCATGCTTGGATTCTTTAACATTTTGAAATTTTAGAAATATCAAGTCATCATGTCACCATATCAGTGTTCAACTATGACAAGGATTGGATATTTGAATCTGATTGAATATTCGAATCTGATTGCCATTCACTGCTACACATGATGTGTATTTATGGTAGATAGTCTGTCATTTATTATTTATGTGGACATTTAAACACTATTATCTCATTCAAATATATGAACATCTTAAAATATTTTATGAATCTCTGAGAGATGACTTGCTGAATAAGAGCACATAATACTCTTGCAGAGGACCCGAGTTCAGGGTTCTTAACACCTATGGTAGGTGTCTCTGTAACTCCAGCCCTAAGGTGGTCTGATGATTCTGGCTCTGTGCACATATACATACATATGCACAGCCCCTCCCCCCTTAACCACCCATACACACACATAATTAAAAGTAAAAAATAAATCTTAGAAGAAGAAAAGATGCATATCATGGGTTGTGAGCTCCTTTAGGACAAAACTGTCTTCCCCACTATGCCTGTTCCTGGTGTTGGGATGTAAGCCTTCAATCTTGTCTGCAAAATTGCTCAATTGACTGACGTTTAAAATGTATCTTTGTAGGCATTGCTTATGTGGTCAATGAATGTTTATACAGCATAATTTTACAATACTGTGACTCAATTATTTTCTGTTTTCTTTTTTGTTTGTTTGTTTTTTTGTTTTTTGTTTTTTGTTTTTTCGAGACAGGGTTTCTCTGTGTAGCTTTGCGCCTTTCCTGGAACTCACTTGGTAGCCCAGGCTGGCCTCGAACTCACAGAGATCCGCCTGCCTCTGCCTCCCGAGTGCTGGGATTAAAGGCGTGCGCCACTACCGCCCGGCTATTTTCTGTTTTCTAAAGTGCCATTTGAAGATAAGATATTAATAATTTTAGACTTAGGGACCAATAGTAAATCAGCATAAACAATGAGTCACTTACATCCTTGCTATACATACATTGAACACTGGCCAAAGAATTGTAAACAGTTACAGTAGTTCCAAACGACTTCTCCTCCTCCTCCCTTTCTTCCTCCTCCTCCCCCTTTCCTCCTTCTCCTCCTCCTTTTCCTCCTCCTCCTCCTCTTCCTCCTCCTCCTCCCCCTTTTCCTCCTCCTCCTCCCCCTTTCCTCCTTCTCCTCCCTTTTCTTCTCCTCCTCCTCCCTTTCCTTCTCCTCCTCCTCCCTTTCCTTCT
>CABHPR010105329.1:18307-30403 GCA_902168415.1 Peromyscus melanophrys
CCTTTCCTTCTCCTCCTCCTCCCTTTCCTTCTCCTCCTCCTCCCTTTTCTCCCTTTCCTCCTCCTCCCTTTTCTCCCTTTCCTCCTCCTCCTTTTCTTCCTTCTCCTCCTTCTTTTCTTCTTCCTCCCTTTCCTCCTCCTCCTTTTCCTTCTTCTCCTCCCTTTCCTCCTCCTCCTTCTTCTCCTTCTCTTCCTTGTTCTTTTCCTCCTCCTCCTCCTCCTCCTCCTCCTCCTCCTCCTCCTTCTTTCTTCTGTTTTCCAAGACAGGGGTTCTCTGTAGCTCCAGCTGTCCTGGAACTCGCTGTGTTGACCAGACTGGCCACTCACTCAGAGATCCGTCTGTCTGCCTCCTGAGTGCTGGGATTAAAGGTGTGCACTGTCACTACCTGCTCTGGAGCACATCTTGATGTGGGGCCTGTATGAACGTTAATGGAGAGAGAATGTTGCAGTTGTCATCTGAAGTCATACTTGCATTTTAATAACTAACACTCTGTATTCTTAGCTATTTTCTCTCACTTACTGTATTGTGACCATTTTTACAAATGGACTATTGACTTACTTAGTAAAATGAAGCTTACTTGTCGTTTTGGCCGCTTTTGCATTGATAGGACTTAAAAGACTGTTTCTTTACCATACCCTTACAAGAAAATGATAGAGAAAAATTTGCCTTCACAGTACCTAATTATAACAATTCTCAGCCAGTCAAGAGATATCAATGGAAAGTCCTCCCACAGGGAATGTTAAACAGCCCTACTTTGTGCCAATACTTTGTACAGAAACCACTGGAGATAATTCGTGTAAAGTTTCCACAATCCATAATTTATCACTATATGGATGATATCCTATTAGCTGATCCAAAGTTAGATACATTAGAAATCATGTTTGAAGAAGTAAAAAAAGTTTTGCCTCGCTGGGGACTGCAAATTGCTCCTGAAAAAATACAAAGAGGAGATTCTATTAATTACTTAGGATATAAGATAGAGCTACAAAAAATTAGACCCCAAAAGGTACAACTAAGGAGAGATCGATTGAAGACTCTTAATGATTTTCAAAAGTTATTAGGAAGCATTTCCAACTTACTGGGTATCATGGGAATACCCAAAGATGGACTACAAAATTTGGCTAATACTCTAGAAGGGGACAAAGAATTAAATAGTCCAAGAGAATTATCAGCCGAAGCTGAGAAGGAATTGGCTCTAGTAGAAAAGACAATTCGAGAAGCACATGTGGATCGTGTAGATCCAGAACTTAAATGCATTCTTGTCATATTCCCCTCGAGACATTCTCCAACAGGTATTTTGATGCAGAGGGAAGATATTATATTGGAATGGATATTCCTACCACGTAAACCAAATAAGAAATTAAAGACTTACATAGAAAAGATCTCGGATTTGATTCAAAAAGGTAAATTAAGACTTCGCCAGTTGACAGGAATGGACCCAGCGGAAATTGTAGTACCTTTAACTAATGAGGAAATTTCATCACTATGGAAAGATAATGAATACTGGCAGAGAGCCTGCAGTAACTTTTTGGGAGAGATTAACAACCACTATCCCAAAAGCAAGAGAATAGAATTCATAAAGAAGACTGAATGGGTCCTTCCTCACATTGTACGACAAAAACCAATTTCTGGAGTCCTCACATTCTATACTGATGCAAATAAATCAGGAAAAGCAGGATATAAATCAGGAGACTTAAGTAAAGTGGTACAAAGTCCATACAGCTCTGTACAAAAGGCAGAACTGTATGCCATTCTTATGGTACTGATGGACTTCACAGAACCCCTCAATATAGTCACTGATTCTCAATATGCAGAGAGAGTTGTTTTACATATTGAAACTGCTGAATTTATTCCTGATAATACAGAATTAACTTCACTATTTATACAATTACAGGAAATCATCAGAAAAAGGGAATATCCTATATATATAACACATATCAGATCCCATACAGGTCTGCCAGGACCTCTAGCACAAGGTAATGATGAGATTGATCAGTTACTAATAGGTAATGTACTAGAAGCCTCTGAATTTCATAAGAAACACCATGTAAATAGCAAAGGTTTGAAGAAGGATTTCTCCATCACTTGGCAACAGGCCAAGGATATTGTGAAAAAATGTCCTACTTGTTCCATCTATAACCAAACTCCATTACCTGCAGGGAGCAATCCAAAAGGTATACAAAGAAATGAAATTTGGCAGATGGATGTGTTTCATTTTGCAGAATTTGGAAGATTAAAGTATGTACATCATACCATTGACACCTATTCAGGATTTCAATGGGCAACTCCTATGAGTTCTGAAAAGGCTGATTCTGTGATTACACACCTATTAGAAGTTATGGCCATCATGGGAATACCTGTACAAATTAAGACAGACAATGCCCCACGTTGGGCGCCAGATATTGGTGAAATTACTAAGGCCACTCCACGTAGTTAAAAGGAGATTTATTTAAAGGCGTAACTCACAAATGAAGGGATAGGTAGATGATGGGTTCTGGAAGAGACGCAGCGCAGTCCGGCGGTGTTCTCTGGAGAACTTTCCTCGGTCTACCTCTCGCGTCCCGGTCCAGGAAACAAGAGAGCGCCGCGCATCCCGATCTCAGGTCTTCAGCCCTCCCTTAGCCCCGCCTTGTAGGCGTGATAGTTACGGAAGCCTCAATGGGGGTTGGAACTTCCAGGCCAAAGCTGGAATGGCTACCCACTACAGAAATGTCCGACAGAGACAACAGGAGGGAGGAAGGGCTTTTGGTTTGGGCCTGGTAGAAAGGTGTGGTGGAGTCTGACCACAGCGTATGTGATAGATTCCTTCTGTAGATGCAGGCTCGGGCTGAGAGCAGAGCAGACCGGGCACTTGGAAGCTGCACTTCTTACCCTTAGAACCTCTTCCCACCCAGTGCATACTACCTTGTAAAGACTCCATAGTCCCCCACCCCCAATAATTGCCAGCTGCCACTGAGCAAACACTCACCTTAGAAGCTTGTAGGGGAACTTTAGATTCAAACCTTGATACTAGCCATCCTGTTTTTCAAATAAAATAAAGGCATATTTCAATCAGAAAGAAATGATTTAGGAGGTCAAAGACCTTAAATAAAGGGACATATTTTCCCCCAAAAAACAAGAATTTATCATGCTTGAATGGGTGTAGCACTTGCCAATTTAATTATGTCTTGGGTTGAGTATAATGTTAATGGCAAATAAGTATTGAGGAATTAAAAAGCTCTGGAATATGATTTTAATTATTTATTATCATACTCTTTAAATGAAAGAAATAAAGCAAGTTACTTGGAAGTTAACCCCCCTCTGTATGATTCTTAAAATTAATTAAATTCCTATCAAAGTTAGAGTCACTAATTTAAAAAATATATTTGTAGTGAAAATCATTTCATAATATTATTTAAATTCTAATTTTACTTGTAATAAAAATTATTTACTTCACTTGCTTTATACTTCTGTCCAGGAATATGCATCATATCATGGGAACAAATGAAGTTTTTTGTAAAGTTTTTATTTTATGTGTATGGGTGTTAGGCTTAAATGAAAGCACTCTGCTGATTTTTTTATTGACAAGTTTTCATATGCTCACTTTCCTGATTGCAGCTCAAATGCAGTCTGTCCTTGGAAGTGATGTGAAGTAATGGTTTCTTTGGCATTACAATACATTAAAAAAGCAATTTTTATTGTTTTACATACCACCTCCTCTTTTTTTTTTCTTTTGAAATCTCACCAGTTGAGTTATGTTTAAGCAGGAAGACAGTATCTCTGTTGACTTCCCCTTTTTCCTACCAAGAGGTACTTAGAGACTGTCTCTTCATGGCTGAGAGCGCAGGGGTCATTTTCAAAGTGCTTACGTGGGCGGCCTTCAGTGTTAGGGCAGTTGTGTAACTGTGTACCTGTCGGAGAAGAGTCCCTGTGTTCCTTTGTTTTGTTTTGCTATCTAGTGCTTTGTCTTGAGTCTTAAATCGGTCAGAATTAAGATCTTCAAAAGAAGTACCACCTCCATCACTTCTACTCTGTAGGGGAGGAAGGTGATGAGTTACACAGAAGCTGGAGGTCTTAAAATGCATCGGAAGGAACCTAAGAGTGACACTGTGTGACAGTACTCTGGCAGATTGTGATGTTGGTGTCTTCATTCTGTATTCTTTTCTGAATATTAGGTGACTTTCTTCCTTTTGGCGTGTTCTCTTCTCTCTTATATTGTTTTAACAAAAATCCTGTTCTAGGTCTGCTTTTGTGATTAAAGTCACCAATTTCCACATCAGATCGGAGATCTTGGCATCTGTGGATTGCTCTCTTCTGACTCCAGACAGTCAGACCTGAAAAGGCATGTGATCTATCTAGTCCCAGTGTCCTCTGTTTCCCTTCCGTCCCCACACTGCCATCCCCAGCTCACACTGAGACAGCTGTCTGTTCACTTAGCACTTTCTGTTTCCAAGACCATGTCTCCTCTTCTCACACTGTGGATAACATTGCCGCATTAACATAGCTGAAGTCATTATTGCTTTTTCTCACATTTATTTATGCTATTCTCATTTTGTGGAAACATCTTTTCCCACCTCTATGTGTAGTCAAATGCTGCACATCTTAGAATACCCAACTCAGATTCCTTTCCTTCTGGGTTCTGGCTGAAAGGGAGTGTGAATTGCAAAGTCTGGAGTCAAGTGGCTTCTCTGTCATTGGACACTTGGTGTTCTCTTATGGTGGAATGCTAGAACAGGAAGGCTGTAGACGTCATCTCTTCCACTCACTTGACTTTCTGGTGAGTAAGTGACTTTCCCGGACCAGAGCTCTAAACAGATGCAACCCTCCTAATCTCAATTCCAGAATACTTTTTTGTATTTTACTTCCTCTCACTGTAAAGTGTCTTGTCTTTCATTCTAGAGGCTTTTTAAAGAGAATGTTTATTATTTGCTTAGCTTGAGACCAGAACCTTCTTTTAAACTTTTTTGTATTCGCCAATAGTTTGTATGTAACAGACTAATTCTTCCTTTCTTTTGTAGCGAGTACTTACTTGTCAGATAAGAGGATGGGTTAGCCTGACATGGTTGTATAGACTTGTTATGTCAGCCCTGAGGAACCTGGGCAAGAGGTTTCTGATTTCAAAGCCAGATTAGGTGACTTAGGGAAACAGGTCTCAAATACATAAATAGACGAAAATTTTAAATAAAATTGTATGTACATTTGTAAAGATATTAATGACCAAATATTATGGTATATTTGTTTAAAAGGGATGGGAGAAGCATTTATTTATTTATTTATTTATTCATTTATTCATTTATTCATTTATTCATTTATTCATTTATTCATTTAGGCATCCAATAATTTATTTATTTTTGAGGCAGGGTCTCCTATATCCAAGTTGGCCTTGAACTCACCATATAACTGAAGGTGGCCTTGAACTGCTGATCTTCCTGTCTTTGTCTCCAGTGGCATTATAGGCTTGTATTTCTGTGGTGTTATGGATCAAACCTAGAGCGTTTGTATATGCTGGACAAGCACTTTACCAATTGCATGACAAATACATGCCCTACCACAGAAGTATTTGTCATAGTCTAATAGTAACCATCTGTTCCTACAGCTTTACTGAACACAAAGTAGTGGGAAACGACAAAATAGAATTGAAAATTTTCATTCTATTTTGGATTTGGCTTGTTTGCAGTGTTAACATTAACTCAAGTATAAAACTAGACATTACATCATTGTTGTAATGTCAATTTCTAAGGAGCTGAGCTATTTTATTAAGAAAACAGTTTTGAGTGGAAAGGATTTATTGCAGGAGTATATGTATAGTATGAGCAAGGAAGGTACTGCCCCCCCCCAAAGCAGCAGGTTTTATTAACAAGAAATATGACATAATTCTTTAAATTATTTATTATTTTGTATGTGTGTATGTTTATATGTGGACATGTGCATGTCATACTATGTGTGGAGGTCAGAGGACAAATATGAGAATTGGTTTTCTCCTTCCACCATGTGAGTCCAGAGGATCAAACTCAGAGGGCTTGGTGGCAAGAGCCTTTACCCACTGAGCAATCTCAGCAGCAGAAAAATAGGATAACGGTCCATTGTTTTGATTCATAAGCTGTTATTGAGAACTGCCTTGTGGAGTCTTGGGTTTTAACATTTTCTGAATATGCTTGTTTTAAAGTATGTAAGTAAAGCAACTAGAATCATAGTGCATATATGTACTCTATAATTCCTTTGCAACCCAGAATGAATAAAAATGGGGCATTAGAGGGCAACTTAAATACCTCTTGGGTGAATAAAGCATGGGCGTCATGCCTACAGTTGAGGGGATTCATCATGTGCTGTGGCTGTATTACAGAGGTGACACCAAGGTGAAAGCAGGCTTGCAGAATGGTTGGAAATCATTGGTATTCTAACTTGGAGGCTGTAAATGGCTCAGTGGCAGATGGAGTCTTTGTCAAGGAAGAAAAATGGCAGCTTTCTAGTGCATAGATGCTTTGCTAGCACCTCAGCACACCGGCTGTGACCTTCTTAGATTCAGAGACTCTTCTAGCTCTAATAAATTGTCCTCGGCTTTTATTCACCAAAAGTAGATAAATAGTAGTCATTACATTTAAGTACAAATTGAGGTGTTTCATTATGAAGAAACATAAACATGTTTTATTGTCCACTCTTTAAGGAAGTAAGCTTTTAAGGGAATTTGCATTTCTTGTCATCAGAAACCCTGAATTTCTCAGTTGATTTGCAAGATTAAAAGCACCTAGCATAGTCTTTGTTTTAGTAAAAAAAAGAATATTACAATTTGAAAGAAAATCCTAGACCAACACATTCAGTTTACAGATGAAGAGACCAAGATTCAGACTGATGTATTCAGGACCCATTTTGCCAATTCACTGTTAGATGTCAAACCCAGGAGAAATGGCTAACTGAGGTGCCTATGCCAGGTTCTCCCAGCATCCCTCAGTCCCTACCTGTTACAGGGTATGGCTGGTAAGCCCCGCCCCTTACCCTAAACTTCTTCAATCCAGAGGCTGGACTGCCCTTTCTCCAGCCTCCCTTCCCTATACAAGCCAGCTGTTTTGGTTACCCACCCCTTTTTGTCTACCCTCTACCCACCTGGCCTCTTGGTCTCCTAGCATCCTGGTCTCCTGGCTCTCCCTTCTCCTTACATGTCCCTGCTCATGGTCACGTCCACTCTGGACTCTCTCAGATGTCTCTGCCTCTGACTGTGCTCTCCCTCATATCTATATTAAACCTTCTCCACCACCAGATCTAGGAGCAGTCATGTCCTCCTTTTTTATTTCTTTTTTCCATTGATTCATGACTCACAGATTGATAGATTATGATTTGTTGTACTTAAAAGTTATTTTTAATTTTGGAAATACTACTTTAAGTAAAATTAAAAATTACCATAGAAGGCACACACTTATTTATAATAGCTGCATAAAGAAAGTAACTGTAGAGTCTTTCATTTATTTTTCAGTTTCAGGTATTTTCATTAGAAAGAATCCCAGCTTTCATTCTAGTCTGATCACTGGAGTGAATAACAGTTGTGTAGTTGTTTATACAAGGAATATGAAGTTTTGTAGCATCAGCTTTGTTATCCCCTAATAAATACTTGTTTGTGTCTTAACCAACTGAGTCATACAGACAAGTCTCATGCCTAAAATGTTTCATCCTACAACTTTTAACTTCTAATGCTGTGGGAGCACTGTGCATTCAGCAGTTACTGCACTTTGAAATTTGAACTTTGATCTTTTGCTGTGCTAGCAATACACGAGAAGATACTGTGGGTGTCCAAGAGCCAGAAGTGAGCCCCAGGTCTGTCAGCTGTGAGGTCACAAGGCTAAAATGCAATAGTCTGTATTACACTGTGTTGCTAATTTTTGATTTCATCAGTGAGATTATAAAGTACATTTCCACTCACAGTATTTCTACGTTTCACTGGATTTAATATATAATCCACTGGATATAACCTGAGTACGAATTGAGCAGTATTTGCTTTGTATTCTGAATTTTAGAATTTTTAGAAATACTGCATTTGATGTTAAATTACTTAATAGTTTGTAGGTTGTATTATGAAATACTTTGAAAAATTGTTGCATGTGTCAGTGGGAACTTATTTTGACTTTAGTGGAATGTAGGTACCTATGAGAGTATGTTATCATGTAGAGTATGTTCAGTTGAAAAACTGACCTATAGTGGAGAGTAATGGCAGAAGGAAAAATGGAAACACCACCCACCTAAAATCTACTCTAGCACTCGGTAGTCTCAGCAGCAGTGGTTCTCAGTCTTCCTAAGGCTGCGACCTAAAATCTACTCTACCACTCGGCAGTCTCAACAGCAGTGGTTCTCAACCTTCCTAGGGCTGCGACCCTTTAATACAGTTTCTCAAGCTGTGGTGATCCCCAGCCATAAAATTATTTTTGTAGCCGGGCGGTGGTGGCACACGCCTTTAATCCCAGCAGAGGCAGGTGAATCTTTGTGAGTTCGAGGCCAGCCTGGTCTACAGAGCGAGATCCAGGAAAGGCGCAAAGCTACACAGATAAACCCTGTCTCGAAAAACAAACAAACAAACAAAAATTATTTTTGTTGCTATTTCATAACTGTAATTTTGCTACTGTTATGAATTGTAATGTAAATATCTTATGCAGATGATCTTAGGTGACCCTTGTGATAGGGTCTTTCAACCCCCAATGGGTCACAACCCACAGGTTGAGAATGGCTGTTCTTGAGTTAGAGAAAGGAGTCGTGGATATCAGTGAAGAAAAAGGCCTCTAGCTTTAGAGGGTGTCTGCTTTCATATGTAGGACTTCAGATCCAGACTTGTCATCTAGTGTCTACAAAAGTGCAGTGAAAGGAGATACACTAACGTGCTATCTGTGCACTTTGTAAAGCTGAGATTATAAGTCTTAAAATTGTTTTGAATTAAAAGTTTGAGCTTAAAGTTTCCAAAATCCTGAAACAACTTTTTAAAAACAACGAACTCCAATCCTTTGTTTTTATATAGAATGTAGATGTGAAAAATATGAACCAGAATATCCTGAGGTAAGTGCTCGTTGTGAATATGCTGATAAGTAGCTATTTCACCTGTTACCTACTTTAATATTAAATTATACTCAGATAGACGTTAAATGATAGTCACTGAGTTATTGAACAGCTGAGTAATAAGTACCTGTTTATGGAAAGTGGTAAGCTTAATGACTGGACAACACAGACTTACTGGTGTGTCTTATTCTATGGGTAAAAGACAAAATAAGGTTTGATTTGCTGTGTGACAATCAGCACTGTGAAGAAAAATGAAGTGAGTGGAGGGCCAGAAGTGCAGGGTGCAAGTTGATACCTGCTCTCAAGTGCTCATCAAAGGCTTTTCTGTTCAGACGGCAGCTGAGCTGCACGAGCAGCCCCAAAGGGGACTGTTGGGCACAGCCCCAGGAGGACAGTGAGCCGTGTGGGTGGGGTCTGTGAGTGACAGCGAGGAAAACGCTGCTAGGGGAGAGGGTCTGTACCCTTTGGGTCTTTTTGTCGTTTTGGTTTTGAGACAGGGTTTCACATTGTTGCTTAGGCTGCCGTCAAACTCATGACAGTCCTCCTGCCTCTTGAATGCTGCGATTAGAGGCATGAGCCCACTGTACCTGATCCCTGTTGTCAGATCAGTGTTTTCCAAAGTAATTGTGTCAGAACATTGGTTGTATGGAGCATTACATGAAAAGAAGATTCATGGTTAAGTGAACTTGGGCGGTGTAAGATTAACGTTAGGCCGGGTACACACACGGCACATCCTGGTAATGGCAGTTTGGAAAGCTTAGTCGGGAAGGTTGTGAGTTGGAGGCTAAGATGCTGTCTCAAAGAAGGGATGGAGGGAGGGAACTAGGAAGGGAGAGAAGAGTAGTGGAGGGAGGGGAAATGAAAGAAGAAATTGTTAAACAGGCTTTGTTTTATTGAACAGTTGTTCCTGGGCGTCTTTTAAAGTACTCATGTGTTTATGAATCTACAACATATTTGACCTTCAAAGAATATCTTAGGAAACTGCATCCACCCTCCATGCTGTTGTAAATGCGTACTAGACAGTACTAGAGGCTAACTCCCAGGGAATAAAGCTGCTGTTGCAGTGTCTCTGCTTTCCCTTGGCAATCCTCCCAGCCTGTTCTTTCATTGAGACACGTCTTTTTTCATCCTTTCTTCCTTTCCTTTCTAAATATTTCTCAAATACGTGCTTCTTGAAAACTCTGCCCAATACCCTCGTGTGTGTGTGTGTGTGTGTGTGTGTGTGTGTGTGTGTGTGTGTGTGTGTGTTGAAACAGGCCCAGACTGGCCTCAAATTTATGGAAATCCTCCTGCCTTAATCTCTCAAGTACTGGGTTCCAGGTGTGAGCACCCACACTCAGCCGGATGCCTGAGTATTCATGTAGGTTTGCACGATGTCTCATTCGGCCTGCAGCAATAAGCTGAGTAACTGGTGCCTCTTGCTATGCCCTGTTCATCCTTGTCTTAGTGATGATTTCATTGATACCATCTCTCTAACTAGGTCATTCACCTACTCAAATCCTGCACTGACTTGCAATCACTGACAAGTCTCATGAAATCATTCATAAACTGTTCCATTTATCTGAAGGTATACCTCAGCCTCTTGTACTTACTGCTCCCTACATTTAAAACCATTTAACTGTACTAAAGCAGGTGCTGTGTATGCAGTCCCCCTCTCCTTATTCAGAGCTATGGGACACACCCTTCTGCAGAGAGCCTAAGTTTTTTTTTATCCTCCTCCCGTCTTTGTTTTTTGTGAGCCGGAGTCTCACTATGTAGCTCTGGCTGTCTTGGAACTCTCTATGTAGACTAGGGTGGCTTAAACTCAAAGAGATCCACCTGACTCTGCCTTTGAGTACTTGGAATTAAAAGTATACACGATTATACCAGGCAAATTTTTTGTTTTTAAAAGTTTTAGGGTGGATGTCATTTCCAAGAACTTTTAAGATCTTCCTGGGTAAACCCAGGTACTTATGCATGAATTTCATCAGAACACTGAGTGTGATGAAATAAAAATTCAAATCTGTGTTCCCCCCTCTCTGCACTGCACTTTATAACTGTGTTAAATGTCTAATCACATAAGCAGATCCGGTAAGAATTGAGATTAGCTAAATCGTGGGAAGCATTCTGATGGAAAGACCTCTCAAGTTCTCTTCCTCTGCTCATGAAACATTATTATAGATTATAGATTATAGATTATAGATTAAATGGATTATAGATTAAAATGGATAGCTGTAAAGTTTTCAAAAGAAAACTGGAAAATTATGAGCTCAAACTTGGGAATGAATTCTCATGTGATATGTAAAAAATGTTATCTCTAAAGGGAAACAGTCAATTGGGTATCATCAAAGTTAAAGATCCTATCAATATAATAATAGGTCAGACATGGAGTGGGGAGGGGCCCCCAACACCCGACCCGTAGTTGAGGGGCTGCTGACAGTCAGTGGCTGCTGAGGAAAAATGAGTCTGTTTTCTTTGTTACACTCCAGGCCTCCCTGCCCCCAAACCATGATGCTTCTAGCATGCAGGTAAGGACAGTACCACATGGACTCGGGGGGTTCAAAAATAGGTAGATAGTTCTTTAAAAGATGATAAAAGGATACTATGAGGAGAAACTTCAGAGCTACATATCTGAGAATACCTAGGGTATAAAAAAGTACACAAATTAATATTGATACTTTTTACTGTCCAGTTAAAAATGGACAAAAGGCAAAAACAGTTTGACCATGTAGATACTTTTTGAGCCTATGAAGAAATGATTAATTTCACAGGGCACCAGGAAAACACAAAATGACATTTCATTCCTCACTAAAGAGAGCAGATAAAATCAAAGTTAGAGGTTGTGGAAATGGCTCAGTGAGGAAGAGCATTTGCTGTGCTGTTGTTGGGACTTGAGTTTAAATCAATTCATGTTTAAAGCCATGTGTGGTCATGCACAGCCTGTAATCCTGGTATTGGAGAATGTGGAAGACGAGGGGATACCTGGGACTTGCTAGCCCCCCAGCCAAGCCCAGGTCAATGACAGACCTGTCTCAAAGGAATAAACCAGTGATAGAGGAGGACACCAAACATCCTCATCTGGCCTCTTCATGCTTATACACTGCA
>CABHPR010105330.1:0-28605 GCA_902168415.1 Peromyscus melanophrys
ATTATAAATAGACTAGATATTGTAACTGTAATTCTTGCTTGATAATTATTTTGTTATCTGTAATTTTACTATGTGAAAGTTAAAAACTTCCTTTTTGAAAAAAAGAAAAGGGGAAGTGCTGTGGCATGTTCTGTATGTTAAATGTGTTGCTCTGATTGGTTAATAAATAAAACACTGATTGGCCAGTAGCCAGGCAGGAAGTATAGGCGGGACAAGGAGAGAGGAGAATTCTGGCAAGTGGACAGCTGAGTCAGAGAGAAGCTGCCAGCCACCGCCATGAGAAGATGTTAAGATACCAGTAAGCCAAGAGCCATGTGGCAACTTATAGATTAATAGAAATGGGTTAATTTAAGATATAAGAACTAGATAAAAAGAAGCCTGCTGCGGCCATACAGTTTGTAAGCAATATAAGTCTCTGTGTGTTTACTTGGTTGGGACTGAGTGGGTGAGAGATTTGTCCTGACTGTGAGCCAGGCAGGAAAACTCTAGCTACACCCTAACTGTCATGATAGAACTCTCATCCAGTGACTAATGGAAGCAGATGCCAAGATCCATGGCCAAGCCCCAGGTGGAGCTCCAGGAGTCCAATCGACAAGAGAGAAGAGGGATTGTATGAGCAAGAGATATTGAGACCATGATTGCAAAAGGCACAGGGACAAATAGCCAAACTAGTGGAAACACATAAACCATAAACAATAACTGAGGAGCCCCCATGAAACTGGATCAGGCCCTCTGGATAAGTGAGACAGTAGATTAGTTTGAACTATTTAGGAAGACCCCAGGCAGTGGACCCTGGACCTGTCCTTGGTACATGAGCTTGCTTTTTGGAGCCTAGGGCCAGTGCTGAGACACTTTGCTCAGCCTTGATGCAGGGAGGGGGGACTGGACCTGCCTCAACTGAATCTCCCTGCCTGGGCTGACTCCCCAGGGGAGATCTTGCCTTGCAGGAGGCAGGAATGGGGGGTGAATTGTGAATTTAAGGATTGGGGGTGGGAGGAGGGAGGACAGGGGAATCCATGGCTGATATGTAAAATTAAATTAATTATAAAAGAAAAATATCAAAAAAAGAATAACATCATGAAGATACTAGAGGCCTTTCAAGAAAAAATGAAAAATGAAATTGAGGAAAAGACAAACAAAAAAGTGGAAGAAATCAATAAATCCCTTAAAGAAAATCATGAAAAAGCAAGTAAAAAGGTGAGGGAAACAGTTCAAGACCTGAAAAGGGAAATAGAAACAATGAAGAAGACACAAACACAGGGAATGCTGGAAATAGAAAATCTGAGTAAACGAACAGGAAACACAGATGCAAGCATAGTCAACATTATACACGAGATGGAAGAGAGAATCTCTGGTGTAGAGGATACAATCATGGAAATAGATTCCTCAGTCAAAGAAAACAACAAAGCCAAAAAAGTCATAACACAAAATGTCCAGGAAATCTGGGACACCATGAAAAGACCAAACCTAAGAATAATAGGGATACAGGAAGGAGAAGAATACCAACTCAAAGGCACAGAAAATATGTTCAACAAGATCATAGAAGTAAACTTTCCCAACTTAAAAAAGGAATTACCTATGAAGATACAAGAAGCCTGTAGAACACCAAACAGACTAGACACCCCAAAAAAGCCTCCTCACCACAAAATAATTAAATAACTAAACCTACAGAATAAAGAAAGAATATTAAGAGCAGCAAAGGAAAAAGGCCAGGTGACTTATGAAGGCAAATCCATCAGAATAACACCCGATTTCTCAGTGGAGACTTTGAAAGCCAGAAGGACCTGGACAGATGTAATGCAGACACTAAGAGACCATGGATGCCAGCCTAGACTAATATACCTAGCAAAACTTTCAATCATCATAGATGGAGTGAACAAGACATTCCAAGACAAAACCAGATTTAAACAATACCTATCCACAAATCCAGCCCTACAGAAAGTGCCCGAAGGAAAATTCCAAACTAAGGAAGTCAGATACACCCATGAAAACACAGGCAATAGATAACACCATAGCAGTAAACCACAAAGAAGAGAAGTACACACATACTACCAACAAAACATAACAAGAACTAACAATCACTGGTCATTAATATCCCTTAATATCAACGGACTTAATTCATCTACAAAAAGACACAGGCTAACAGAATGAATATGAAAACAGGACCCATCTTTCTGCTGCATACAAGAAATACACCTCAATTTCAAAGATAGACACTACTTAAGAATAAAAGGCTGGGAAAAGTCTTTCCTATCAAATGGTCTTAAGAAGCAAGCTGGTGTAGCTATCCTAATATCCAGCAAAATAGACTTCAAACTAAAATCAATCAAAAGAGATCAAGGAGGACATTACATACTCATCACAGTAAAGAGCCACTAAGATGAAGTTTCAATTCTGAACATTTATGCCCCAAACACAAGGGCACCCACATATGTAAAAGAAACATTACTAAATCTTAAATCACACATAAAACCCCACACATTAATAGTGGGAGACTTCAACACCCCATTCTCACCACTGGACAGATCTGCCAAATCGAAACTTAATAGAGAAATAAAGGACTTAACTGATATTATGACTCAAATGGACTTAATCAATATCTATAGAATATTCCATCCTAACAAAAAAGAATATACCTTCTTCTCAGGACCCCATGGAACCTTCTCTAAAATCGACCACATACTCGGCCACAAAGCAAATCTCAACTGATACAAGAAAAATTGGAATAACCTGCTGTGGGATGTTCTGTATATCAACTGTGTTGCTCTGATTGGTTAATAAATAAAACACTGATTGGCCAGTAGCCAGGCAGGAAGTATAAGTGGGACAAGCAGAGAAGAAAATTCTGGGAAGTGGAAGGCTGAGGCAGAGAGACACTGCCAGCTGTCGAGATGACAAGCGAGATGTAAGGTACTGGTAAGTCACGAGCCACATGGCAACTTATAGACTAATAGATATGGGTTAATTTATGATATAAGAACTAGATAACAAGAAGCCTGCTGTAGCCATAAGTTTGTAAGCAATATACATCTCTGTGTGTTTACTCAGTTGGGTCTAAGTGGCTGCAGGACTGGCAGGTGAGAGAGATTTGTCCTGACTGTGGGCCAGGCAGGACTGGAGGATAACTCTAACAACAATAATCTCCTGTGTTCTATCAGATCACCATGGTTTAAAGTTAGATTTCAACAACAAAAATTATAGAAAGACTACAGTCTCATGGAAACTGAATAATGCTCAACTGAATCAAAATGGGTCAAGGAAGAAATAAAGAAAGAAATTAAAGACTTCCTAGAGATGAATAAAAATGAATATACCACATACTGAAAGTTATGGGACACTATGAAAGTCGTGCTAAAAGGAAAACGCATAGCTCTAAATGCTCACATAAAGATGTTGGAGAAATCTCACACTAGTGACTTAACAGCACACCTGAAAGCTCTAGAACAAGAAGAAGCAAAGTCACCCAGGAGGAATAGATGTCAGGAAATAATCAAATTGAGAGCTGAAATCAATAAAATAGAGACAAAGAGAACAATACAAAGAATCAATGAAACAAAGAGGTGGTTCTTTGAGAAAATCAACAAGATAGACAAGCCCTTATCCAAACTAACCAAAAGGCAGAGGGAGAATATCCAAATTAGCAAAATCAAAAATGAAAAGAGAGACATAACAACTAACAATGAGGAAATCCAGAGAATCATCAGGTTATACTTCAAAAACCTGTACTCCACAAAATTGGAAAACCTAAAAGAAATGGGTAATTTTCTGGATAGGTACCACATATCAAAGTTAAATCAAGACCAGATAAACTATTTAAATAGACCAATAACACCAAGGAAATAGAAGCAATCATTAAATGTCTCCTAACCAAAAAAAGCCCAGGACCAGATGGTTTCAGCACAGAATTCTACCAGATCTTCAAAGAAGAGCTAATACCAATGCTCTTTAAATTTTCCACATAGTAGGAACAGAAGGAATGTTACCAAACTCCTTCTATGTAGCTACAATTACCTTGATTCCCAAGCCAAACAAAGATGCAACAAAGAAAGAGCACTACAGACTGATCTCCCTTATGAACATGGATGCAAAAACACTCAATAAAATATTGGCAAACAGACTCCCAGAACACATCAAAACAATTATCCACCATGACCTATTAGTCTTCATCCCAGGGATGCAAGCATGGTTCAACATACAAAAATTGGTCAATGTAATATACCATAAAAACAAACTGAAACAAAAAAAAAACACATGATAACCTCATTGGATGCTGAAAAAGCCTTTGACAAAATCCAACACCCCTTCATGATAAAGGTTCTAGAGAGATCAGGAATACAAGGAACATACCTAAACATGATAAAGGCAATTTATAGCAAGCCGACAGCCAACATCAAGTTAAATGGAGAGAAACTCAAAGCGATTCCACTAAAATCAGGAACAAGACAAAGCTATCCACTCTCCCCATACTCATTCAACATAGGACTTGAAGTTCTAGCTAGAGCAATAAGACAACAAAAGGAGATCAAGGGGATACAAATTGGAAAGGAAGAAGTCAAATTTTCACTATTTGCAGTTGATATGATAGTATACATTAGTGACCCCTAAACTTCTACCAGAGAACACCTACAGCTGATGAACTCCTTAAGTAAGGTGGCAGGATACAAGATTAACTCAAAAAAATCAGTAGCCCTCCTATACAAATGATAAATGGGCCACAAACGATACAAAATACCTTGGGGTAACTCTGACTAAGCAAGTGAAAGACCTGTATGATAAAAACTTTAAGTCTCTGAAGAAAGAAATCAAAGAAGATATCAGAAAATGGAAAGAGCTCCCATGCTCATGGATAGGTAGAATTAACATAGTAAAAATGGCAATCTTAACAAAAGCAATCTACAGATTCAATGCAATCCCAACACAATTCTTCACAGACCTGGAAAGAACAATACTTAACTTTATATGGAAAAATAAAAAACCTAGGATAGCTAAAAGAATCTTGTATAATAAAGCAACCTCTGGAGGCAGCTTGATCCCTGACCTCACTCTACTATAGAGCTATAGTAATAAAAACAGCTTGGTACTGGCATAAAAACCAACACCTGGACTGATGGAATTGAATTGAAGATCTTGACATTAATCTGCATACCTATGAACATTTAATTTTAGACAAAGAAGCCAAAACTGTACCATGGAAAAAAGAAAGCATCTTCAACAAATGGTGCTGGCATAACTGGATGTCAACATGTAGAAGACTTCAAATAGATCCATATCTGTCACCATGCACAAAACTCAAGTCCAAGTGGATCAAAGACCTCAACATAAATCGTTACTCTGAACCTGATAGAAGAGAAAATAGGAAGTAGTGTTGAATGCACTGGCACAGGAGACCACTTCCTAAATATAACATCAGTAGCACAGACACTGAGAGCAACAATTAATAAATGGGACCTCTTGAAACTGAGAAGCTTTTGTAAAGCAAAGGACACAGTCAATAAGACAAAACAGCAGTCTACAGACTGGGAAAAGATCTTTACCAACCCCACATCTGACAGAGGGCTGATATCCAAAATATATAAAGAACTCAAAAACCTAGACTTCAAAATACTGAACAATCCAATTAAAAAAAATGGGCTACAGAGCTAAACAGAGAATTCTCAACAGAAGAAGGGATGTTGGATATGGATCTGAAGAGAATTCTCTAAAGAAGCAATATGGGGGCTGTCTAATAAACACATTTTAAAAAAGTTGAACATCACTAGTATTCAGGGAAATGAAAATCAAAACCACTTTGAGATTCCTCACCTCACTCAGAATGGCTACAATCAAGAAATCTCTGTAGAGAAGGTGAAGAATGAGGAACAAGAATTCACTATTGGTTGGCGTGTAAGCTGCTACAGTATGTAGATTCCTCAGGACATTGGAAATATAACTACCACATGACTCAACTATTGCACTCCAAGTCACACACCTAAAGGACTCTCTTTTGACCACAGAGATGCCTGCTCATAGTTGCTCTAGTCACAAATGCTTGGAAATGGATCAGTTTAAATAACCATTATCTGATTAATGAATAATGATGGTGTGGCAAGAATATGAAATACAATTTTATTCTGTTTTAAAGAAAAATTAAATTATGAAATTTCAAGTAAATGGGTAGAACTTGAAAATACTAGACTGGTTGAAGATGGTTAACAGGGGTAGATGCTTAGATACGAGGACAACAGAAGGGAGAAATTTTAGCAGTGAAGTCTTGGAGGCACTTTCCAGGTTTTAAGTGCCAAGTCGTGTATTTCAGCTTTTATTTTAAAATTATACTGCATTTACTATATGGCAGACAGGAGTCCAAAATCTTTACTATCTCATTATCATCTCTGAGTGTCAAAGGCAACCAGGCTCATTAGTCCACAGAAGACTAATACCACCCTTAGAGATGTCCAGCTGTGCAGAGATAACCACACCTGGACCTGTTTCTCAAGCTGTAGATCACAGAGGAGCTTGTGTCATAAAGGATTACCAATTATCTTTCTGGTTACAATGAGGAGAAAAGCACTGTAGCAAGCCATTGTGGATGGATGGACTATAACAGGGTGGTGGCTCAGCAATAATAGGCTCTGTACATATTTTATAAGCAGACACCATTGATTTTCCTAGAGGATGGCTATAATGGGGGAAAAATAGAAGGCAGACAAGCATGACTCTCACTGACTCCACCTGAACACCTAAAGATGAGAGTCCTCATCAAGAGGAAGGAGAAACCCAGCAAAAGAGACACTTAGAAGAGATATTTGGGGCTTCACAGGAGTCATTAGGATCATTTTACCTACAAACGCTCTAGCAGACATTGCCATTGAATTGTTTAGCATACAATTAGGAGAGGTAGAATCCAAAGGCTGTGGTGAAATATTGTGTACTCTAATAAAATTTGCCTGAAGATCAGAGGACAGAACAAGCCACTAGATTAAATATAGAGGTCAGGCAGTGGTGGCAGACACCTTTAATCCTAGCATTTGGGAAGCAGAGATTCATCTGGGTCTCTGTGAGTTCAAAGCTACCCTGGACTACATGAGATTGACTCAGTCTAGGAGAGAAACAGAGTGAGACAGTGGTGGCACACACCTTTAATCCTAGTACTGGGAAGCGCACATGCCTTTAATTCTGGGAAGTAATGGCTGAGCCGAAAAAGGTATATAAGACAGGAAGAGATAGGAACTAAAGGCTTTTAGGCAGAAGCATCCCTTTCAGCTAAAGCCTTTTCAGGTTGAGCAGTTGGTGAGAGGTGGTGGCTGTGGATTGTTCCTTTGTCCCTCCGATCTTTCAGCATACACCTCAATATCTGGTCTGGGTTTTTTATTAAAAGACCTTTTAGAATTTGAACAAGAGAAGGTAAAAAGTAGAAATCACCAGTCTACAGGATGTTTGAAGCCTGAAGAATGGGTGAGGCCACAGAAGCAGTGAGAATAAATTTAAAAAAAGAGAAGTACTAGATGTGAGCCTGCACTGGTCAAGGTTCAGAAATTCTGAAATTGAAACAAGCAAGAGTGTGAACTAGTAGAGGAATGTGTGCTCATGGCTAAGTAAAAAAATGGAGATTTTTTTGTAGTTATTTATTTTATTTTTGAAATTTTAAATTCAATGTTTTATTCCCCACTCCCCCTTTCTCCCTCGAAACCCTTCTATATTCCCCTTCTAGCTTTCTTTCCAATTTATGGCATTTCCTCCCCATTAATTGTTGTTATATCCACATGTGTATGTTTATGTGTGTATGTGTGTTATTAAAAACATGAATACACCTGCTCAATCTGTATAATGTTTCTTGTATGTATATGTTTTGGAAGCATGTCTTTATTGATAGAAAACAATAGCCTCTATTTAAGGCATAGTCTGTGAAGAGCTCCCTCATGTGGAGGATTTCAGAACTATAGTACAAGTGACAAGTCTGCTGCAAGGTAGCCCATGATCTTTAATTTTACTTTTTTTGACACTTCATGCATGAAAAGTACATCACTCTTTACACTTTCTCTTCCCCTCCAACTACTCCTGCACCCCACTGATTACCATTTTAATTATAGTTATTACATGTATATTCATATGTGTGTGTATATTTTTATGTATATATGCGTCACATGTTTTTATATATATATTTATATATGTATAGTTTACTGAGTCTGTTTAGGTTTTGTTTGCTTTTATGTACATATGCTTGGGGATGATCACTTGGGAATGGACAATGTATGTGGAACTTGTCCTTTGAGGAAACTAATTCTCCCTTTCTCAACAAGCATTGACCACCTGAAGTTATTCTCAGGGTGGGATCATGTGGGGATTTCCCTGTCCACATTGGCATGTCAACTTGTGTTACCATTATGCTGGACTTGGTCAGGTAACCATATTTTTAAACATTCATGGATGCATCCTGTCTCATAGAGAAGATACTATCTTAAAGCAGACATCTTGTCTCTGATTCTTCTTTGCCCCTTCTC
Organism: Peromyscus melanophrys; assembly: GCA_902168415.1. Classification (NCBI taxonomy): domain Eukaryota; kingdom Metazoa; phylum Chordata; class Mammalia; order Rodentia; family Cricetidae; genus Peromyscus; species Peromyscus melanophrys. The sequence goes on from CABHPR010105330.1 coordinate 8,481, forward strand.
CTTTTCCTTGAGATTTAGGTGCAAGGACTGCATTGCAGATATATTAGTTTGGGTGGAACACTGCAAATTCACTTATTATCTGCAGTGTGACCAGTTGTGGTCCACTGTAATATTTTCTATTTGTTGCAAAAAGAAGCTTCTTTGATGAAGGTTGAAAACTACATTTATCTGTGGGTATAAGGATAAATATTCATAATACAGTTAGAAATTATATTGGTTTAGAAAAAATGGCAGTAGTAGATTCTCCTCTCAGGTCTATGACTTTTCGATCCACAGATACTTGATTAGGTTCATGGTACAAGGCATAAATTCCCTCCATTTGATCTGGTCTCAATTCCAATTAGACAGCTGCTCGTTACCCTGAAGATAAAAGTACCACTTTTGCACTATTGTGTATGTGTTGCCAGTCAAGTTGTTACATGGTTGATAGGATTTATAGCTCAAAGGAGCTGTTGATTACTTCTCTCTCTTGACAAGTTGCTTAGCCTCTTGTGATACTATAAGACGCAGTCTTCAAGGAAGAGGCTTCCAGCTCAGTTCCAGCATGATTCCTCTAAGACATGTCCCGAGTGTGTGGTGTCTTCAGTTATCTCGTTTTGCCTTTACCTTCAAGTTCTGGAAGGCAACCAAAGACAATTGCAATACATTCTGTTATTTTGGGAGTCTCTTAGACTGCCCAGAACAACAACTGACAGTTTCTCATGTCTGACACTGGTGTTTTTGTTAGATAGTCAATGGCTTTTGGAGAAAGCATTACCATCACAAGTGGAATATGATTACTTAAATTATTTATATATTTATACATATAAACTAACAGATGTTATGTGTATTTTTAAGAAAACTTAAAATGTATTTGCCCATGGTTTCTTCAATCATCCTTGATTTTCCTTAACCCTCCTCTTTCCAGCTCCCTCAGTATAGTGGTATTCTATTTGTACTGAAATGTGATTTTATTTGTATGTTAATAAATAAAGTTGCCTGGGGGTCAGAGCTATTAGCAAGCCATAGCGAAAGCCAGGGCGGTGGTGGTGCACGCCTTTAATCCCACCACTTGGTAAGTAGAACTAGGTAGATCTCTGTGTGTTCAAGGATACAGCCAGCATTGGAGACACACGCCCTTTATCTCAATACCAACCATAGAAGACCTGGAGGTCTGTACAGACAGGCAGTGACGAGGCAGTCACGTAGTTGGGTTTACAACCAATGAGAAGGAAGAACAAGGACAAACGCACAGGAAGTAACTCCCTTTTCGGAGAGGTCTATTGGCGGGAGAGGCTAGCTGGTGGAAAGCGGGTAAGACTCTTAGCTCTGACCTCTTTGGCTTTCATCTTTACATTGGCTCTGTGTCTCTTATTTAATGAGGCGGTTGGTTACATCTACACCTCAGAGTTGTCTTCCTCACCACAAACACCTCCCCTAATTTTTCCTATGTTCTTCCTCATAACGTCTATGTGCTACTGTTACACTTTCTATAGCTCTTCCTTCCTACCTCTATGTGGTCCCTTTTTATTTTAATGGTTTCTTTGGTTACTTCAGGTTATATATTCACATCTAAATATTTGGAAATAGGAAACACAATAAAAGAGAATATTTGATGTTTGTCCTCAGTCTGAGTATTCTCAATGAATATGATATGTTCTAGTTGCATCTGCTAACTTGCAAATTTCATGATTTCATTTTCTTTTGCAGTTGAATAGAATTCAATTATATTTATGTATCACATTTTCATTATACATTTATTTAATGAAGGGCATTTAAGATGTTTCCATTTCCTAGCTATTGTAAGCAGAGTGGAAATATGCAAGTGTCTGTGAGGTAGGATGTCCAGTCTTTGGGGAATATGACAGGACTGATATAGCTGCATCATAGAGTAGATCTGTTTTTAGCTTTGTTGGAGATTCTCCACACTGATTTCCAGAAATGCTGCACCAGTTTTCAAACTCATCAACAGTGAATACGGGTTGCCTTTCTACCCGATCCTCACCAGCATTTGTTGTCAGCTGTTTTCTTGGTTACATCACTCGGGCTATGGTAAGATGAAATCTCAAATTTATTTTAATTTCCTCTATAATTCCTAAGAATATAGATGTTTATTAAAGTAAATTTTACTTGCTTATTCTCCATCAGTATATATTATTTGTTTGCTTGTTTGTCTCTTTGTTGCTGTTTTTTTTTTATCTAATATGAGTGACTGTTTATGAAGGCTATTTTTGGCCATGTGCAAGTGAATGGAAGACTATGTTTGGAAGTTTGAGGCAAAATGTTATCATTGAATGTTATGGGTGATTTTTTTTGAAGCACTTCAATATTTGAAAAATGGTATGTAAATCAATAAATAATTAAAGTAATGATGATGATGATGACAGAGGAAATCCTTTGAGGAAAAATATTTCAACCAGAATCATTGAATTTATCTTTCAACACTTCAAGTTATCAACCAGAACAACAGATTATAACACATATACAAATTAATAACTTGGTTAGGTGGTGAAGTTCAAAAAATCCTTTAAGAGAATTGAAAGTGTAGCTATTGATTTCTTAGGAGATAGCCTTGGAGTTTTAAGGAAACAATTGTGTGGGATGCTATTGAGTTCAAGTACATGAAGGCGGTAAACTTCATTAAGCTCCAGCAAAATGGAGATCACAGCATCTGTTTTGTGGTGGATTGTCAAACTTAACTGGTAAGAATTCCAGAGAAAACAAGGGAATCAACTACAATTCCCCCTTTAATTAATTGTGCCCTGTATCATATGTGACTTTGGCAAAGCCTTTCTCATTGCCTGTCATACTTCTTTATCTGTAAAGTAAAAACAATAATAAAAACTATTGTCATCAGGATTCAATGAATTAGCCAATGTCAAGAGTTTAGGGGAAGGGCATCCTCATAGTCTGTTGCCAATATGAGATAAGGTAGATATTATGTGGTTCATGTCCCACATCTCAGTATGTGACACATGTTCCCCAGACTACCATATAATGCCAGGTGAAAGCAAAAATCAGGTTTGTACTCTACTTATTTCCAATCAATGTTAGATTCTTTAAGGTGGACATGTAAGTGGTGGATTTTCAGAAACTTGTTTCCAAGTACTTCTCTCTAGATGCTCACTGCCAGAACACAGGAAATTCTTCATTTTGACTTCAGATTCCATAAGTAAGATAATCATGTTTCACAGAGTGTGTATGAGCTGAGTGTATCCTCAACATGAGTGAGGAAGTGGCAGCAATAGGATATGAGGTCTGTGCATATCAGAGGGACATTGACAATGCACCAGAAGACCATTTACTTTTATCTAAACAACAACAAGAACAATTGTAGTCAGAATGTTTCTCTGGTCCTGCCTGACGCTGCAGTCAGCACAACTATCTCCCTCCCGTGGTCCTGAATCCACTTGGACCCAAGTTAACACACGGAGGCTCATATTATTTACAAACTGTGTGGTCTATGGCAGGCCTCTTGCTAGATAGCTCTTGCATCTTAAATTAACCCATTTCTATTAATCTATGTTTTGCCACATGTTCCATGGCTTACCAGTCTGCTGGCATGTTGCTTCTTGGGCAGCAGGCTTGCATCTCTCTCTGCTTTTCTTCTTCCTGTCTCTCTGCTTGGGTTTTCTACCTGCTTCTAAGCTGCCTTGCCATAGGCCAAAATAACTTTATTCATTAGCAAGTGGGAATAACACATATTCACAGCATACAGAAAGACATCCCACAGAAAACAATAATATCCAATAATATGTTAGCAGCTCACTCTACCTCAGGAGTGATGAAGTAGGGTCTCCACATTACAACAGCCTAGGGTTTTATAGCAAGGTTCCTATGTTGCATCAATATTAGACCAAGTAAAACAGAGGCACATTGATCACTCAGTACCTGCAATGAATCCAACTTCCTGGGAGTCAGGAATGTGGATTTTGGAACTTCTGATTAGAAAAGCATTTGAATGTTTTAAGTGTGGTTTAATGAGCCATCCTAGTAGGAACATGGAAGACAGTATTGCTGAGGATGATCTGAACTTTGGGAACCTGGCTCAAGAGTTTTCAGAGGAGATGAGTTTTTAGTATGTGGCCTAGAGACTGTTCTTAGGATATTTTGGCAAAGAATGTGGCTGCTTTTTTCCTTTGTCTGAAAATTTTACCGGAGGATAAGTTGATGAGTTTTTTTTTTTGAATTTATTTTATTCCATTTTACAATATAATTCAACTTTACATATCAGCCATGGATTCCCCCTTTCTCCCCCCTCCCGCCCCGCCCCCTACCCCACCCCCCACCCACCCCCCATTTCCATCTCCTTCAGGGCAAAGACACCCCCGAGGGTTGAGATCAACTTGGTGAACTCAGTCCAGGCAGGTCTAGTCCCCTCCTCCCAGGCTGAGCCAAGTGTCTCTGTTAAGCCCCAGGTTTCAAACAGCCAATTCATGCACTGAGCACAGAACCCAGTCCAACTGCCTGGATGCCTCCCAAACAGATCAAGCCAATCAACTGTCTCACCCATTCAGAGGGCCTGATCCAGTTGGGAGCCCCTCAGCCATTGGTTCACAGTTCATGTATTTCCATTCGTTTGGCCACTTGTCCCTGTATTCCATCCATCCCTGGTGCCAACAACTCATGCTCTCATAAACCCTCCTCCTTCTCACCAATTGGACTCCTGGAGCTCCACCCGGGGCCTGACCATGGATAGCTGCATCCAGTTCCCTCAGTCATTGGATGGGGTTTCCAGCATGACAACCAGGGTGTTTGGCCATCCTATCACCAGAGTAGGTCAGCTCAGGTTGTTTTGAGACCATTGCCAGCAGTCTATTGTGAGGGCATCTTTGTGGATTCCCATGGGCCTCTCCAGCACTTTACTTCTTCCTATTCTCATGTGGTCTTCATTTACCATGAACATTCCTTGTGTTCCCTCTCTGTTCTTGATCCAGTTGGGATCTCCCGCTCCCCCAAGTTCTCTTTCCCTCAACCCTCACCCCTCATTACCCCCACTCACGTCCAGACTGTTCATGTAGATCTCATCCATTTCTCCATCATTGGGCAATCCCTGTGTCTTTCTTGGGGTCCTGTTTTCCAGGTAGCCTCCCTGGTGTTGTGAGTAGCCGTCCAGTCATCCTTGTTCCACAACTAGTATTCTCCTATGAGTGGGTACATACCATGTTTGTCTTTTTGAGTCTGGGTTACCTCACTCAGGAGGATTTTTTCTCGATCCCTCCATTTGCTGCAAACCTCATGATGTCAATGTTTTTCTCTGCTGAGTAGTATTCCATTGTGTATATGTACCACAGTTTATTTATCCATTCTTCGGTTGAAGGGCATCTACGTTGTTTCCAGGTTCTGGCTATTACAAATAATGCTGATATGAACATAGCTGAGCAAGTGCCCTTGTGGTATGATTGAGGATTCCTTGGGTATATGCCCAAGAGTAGTATAGCAGCTGGATCTTGGGGGAGATTGATTCCCAATTTTCTAAGAAAGCGCTATATTGATTTCCACAGTGGCTGTACCAGCTTGCATTCCCACCAGCAGTGGAGGAGAGTTCCCCTAGCTCCACATCCTCTCCAGCACAAGGTGTCTTCAGTGTTTTTGATCTTAGCCATTCTGACTGGTGTAAGGTAGTATCTCAGAGTTGTTTTGATTTGCATTTCCCTAATGATTAGGGATGTTGAGCAATTCCTTAAATGTCTTTCAGCCATTTGTGTTTCCTCTGCTGAGAATTCTCTGTTTAGTTCTATAGCCCATTTCTTAATTGGACTGTTGGGCATTTTGATGTCTAATTTCTTGAGTTCCTTATATATTCTGGATATCAGTCCTCTGTCAGATGTGGGGTTGGTGAAGACCTTTTCCCATTCTGTGGGCTGTCGCTTTGCCTTGTTGACCGTATCCTTTGCTCTACAAAAGCTTTTCAGTTTCAAGAGGTCCCATTGAATGATTGTTTCTCTCAGTGTCTGAGCTACTGGTGTTATATTTAGGAAGCGATCTCCTATGCCAATGCGTTCAAGAGTACTTCCTACTTTCTCTTCTAGCAGGTTCAGAGTAGCTGGATTTATGTTGAGGTCTTTAATCCACTTGGACTTAAGTTTTGTGCACGGTGACAGATATGGATCTATTTACAGCCTTCTACACGTTGACATCCAGTTATGCCAGCACCATTTGTTGAAGATGCTTTCTTTTTTCCATTGTACGCTTTTGGCTTCTTTGTCAAAAATTATATGTTCATAGGTGTGCAGATTAATGTCAGGGTCTTCAATTTGATTCCATTGGTCCACATGACGGTTTTTATGCCAGCACCAAGCTATTTTTATTACTGTAGCTCTATAGTAGAGCTTGAAGTCAGGGATCGTGATACCTCCAGAGGTTGTTTTATTGTACAGGATTCTTTTGGCTATCCTGGGTTTTTTGTTTTTCCATATGAAGTTGAGTATTATTCTTTCTAGGTGTGTGAAGAATTGTGTTGGTATTTGGATGGGGATTGCATTGAATCTGTAGATAGCTTTTGGTAAAATTGCCATTTTTACTATGTTAGTCCTGCCTATCCATGAGCATGGGAGATCTTTACATTTTCTGACATCTTCAATTTCTTTTTTCAGGGACTTGAAGTTCTTGTCATATAGGTCCTTCACTTGTTTGGTTAGTGTTGCCCCAAGGTATTTTATGTCATTTGTGGCTATTGTAAAAGGTGATGTATCTCTGATTTCCTTCTCAGCCTCTTTGTCAGTTGTATATAGGAGGGCTACTGATTTTTTTGAGTTGATCTTGTATCCTGCTGTGTTGCTGAAGGTGTTTATAAGCTGTATCAGTTCCTTGGTTGAATCTTTGGGGTCACTCAAGTATACTATCATGTCATCTGCAGATAGGGAAAGCTTGACTTCTTCCTTTCCAATTTGTATCCCCTTAATCTCCTTATGCTGTCTTATTGCTCTGGCTAGAATTTCAAGTACTATATTGAATAAGTATGGGGAGAGCAGACAGCCTTGCCTCGTTCTTGATTTTAGTGGAATTGCTTTGAGTTTCTCTCCATTTAATTTGATGTTGGCTGTTGGCTTGCTGTAAATTGCCTTTATTATGTTTAGGTATGTTCCCTGTATTCCTGATCACTCCAAGAAAGTTGATGAGTTTTATATTAATTCTGTTGACAAAGGAAATCTCCAAATAGTCTGGTATTGACTCCTCCATGTGGTCATTGGTATTCACTCTTATGATGTAATGAAAAGGAGCAAGCTGATCAAGGAAAAATACAAGATGTACATTTTGAGGAGAAAGGGGGCACCAGGAAGTGGGATGGAGCTAAATCCTGTGTTCAAAGAGACAAACAGATTAAAGAAATGCCTGATGTTAAATGGAATAAGTGTTGATCTCAAGGCAAGATCTCATCCAACTAAGCTTCCAACTTGTGAAAAGGAATTAAATAAAGCTTAGGATTGGGTGTGATGGTGCATACTTTTAATCCCAGCATTCCAGAGGCAGAGACAAGCAGATCTCTGAGTTTGAGGCCAGGCTGGTTTACAGACTGAGTTTCAGGACAGCAAGAATTAGGCATTGAAGGAAACCATGCAAAGCAGAAAGGGGGTGAAGATGTAATTAAATGAAGGGGCCATGTTCCAGCCCCAAAAAGCAACAGAACTTGGCAGCTTTGGTCATATGATTCTGGCTTTAGAGTCAAAGACAGAAGAAAGGGATTATGGAAGCTCATTCTGTGACTAAGGAAACCCACTGAAGCCAAGTATGCATCAGGGGTGTCCCTGCATGGAGGACTAATGAGGCCATTGTATGAAGCTGTGAAAGCAAAGCCTGGATTTCCTGGAGATCCAAAAATGTTGAAGATGCTAGAGCTATGGGATACCTGCTGAAGAGAGCTACCAACAGGGAATGAAACCAGCCCAAGAGAAGGAAATGTGTTGCAGTCAACAAAGATGAAAGGAATTGGAGATATGAGGATCACTTTTGTTGCTGGGTCCTAAGGGCTTCTTAGGGGAAGGGAATAAGAAAACAAGGCATCAACAACACAGATGCCAGGAGTCAGATCACCAGCAACAAGTTCAATTTATTCCAGAAGGGGTAAGCCTTATATACCCTCTACTCTGCCCAGTGGGGGATCTGTTGCAAAGGCATCTGTTGATGTGACATGGCTCCCCCTCATTGGTCCAGATCATCTCATGGCACTACTCAGATGCCATCGTCTAAGCTCTTAGGCAGACTCAGGTTGGCTCTCAGGAAGTATGTCATGTGCATGCTCTCATTACTGGTTTGGGCCAGCTGGTCCTCAGGCCTATTAGGGCTGAGTCATTCCACATATCCACCCTTTTTATTATTTTATGGGATATGCTCAGTGGGAGCTAGGGTGCATTGCCCTAACCTCAGATGAGCTCAGCTTAATGGACTGTGCCTGTCTTAGATTGGCCTGTCAAACAAGCTCTTATCCATCATTGACTATCAGCCCTTGAAGAACATAAATCCTAGAGAGCCATCCGGGTGGTGGGCTTTAGGTCTTCTGTATCTCAGTGAGCCACATGTCCATTAATTCTCTAGGAGGACTTGGTTTCATGTGTCTGAGAGCCAATAAATACTGTGGGGTTGCCTTTGTGGCCACCCTCTGTTGGTGAACCTGTTGTAAAAGACATTTGAACAAGAGAAGGATTAAAAGTATCATTTTGCCACACAAGGTATTTGTGGGGATCTGGGAGGGATCAAAGAGTCTTTTAATATTGTTCTAGACATTAGGCAAAAATTCAGTCTCCAAGGACACAGCTGGGACCCTAGTCATATTTAGTCAATGAGTTTGTTCTCGATGTAATATGGAGTAATTAAGGAACTTATATGACCAGGATCCCCTTATGTATTGTTCCAATTGAAGTCTTTCCAATGATGCATTAGCAACCTTGTGGGGGGTGGGGCAAATTACTTGATATCTAGGGTCACATGTCAGTAATGACATGTCCTTAATAATGCCACAATAGTGGAGCAAATAACAATATAAAGGGTTAAAAGAGCATGCATTATCCCTCTGAAGCTTCTTCTTTGGCCAAAGTCTCTTGGTCTATTGCCAGATGCATATGTGTGGAAGGTATCCATATTGGTGTGTTGGTATTCTGAGGAAAAATGCAAGCATACCCTCACCCATGTGTTAATAGGAGAGAAGGTGATTGCCATTGAAGGGTGACAGGATCCCTCCAATGCAACAGGGGCAATGGTGTCTCCTGAGACAGGTAAGCCCAATGTTTGTAAGTGGTGCTTAATTATGTATCATCAACTTGAGAAAAATTTTCTCAAATATTTATGAAATAATATGAAAAAAATTTTCCACCAGGGCCAAGTTGGGATCTTTCTTGGCTTCTGAGAAAATTATTGTTTTTTTTCCTGTGCAAAAGCAAAGAGTCTTTGTATTGTTATGAGTTAATTCGGGACTCTCCGTCTGTCTGACACAGCAGCAGAGTAGGAGAGACTCCAAGTAGCAATGGGGCAGGGTTTTCAAAGCAAGGGGGCTGGGGGCTACAGACTACATAGGAACAGACTCAGGATTGGTTTATTTTGAGTGGCAATCATGTTAGTAACTTTTAATTGGCTAGGGTTAGTTGAGGGTTACAGTTACCATTTTTTTCTTTTATTTATTTATTTTTTATTTAATACCAAATGCTGTTTATTGAAGGAGGGAAGTGTTCTTTTTTTTTTTTTTTTTTTTTGGTTTTTCGAGACAGGGTTTCTCTGTGTAGCTTTGCGCCTTTCCTGGAACTCGCTTTGGAGACCAGGCTGGCCTCCAACTCACAGAGATCCACCTGGCTCTGCCTCCTGAGTGCTGGGATTAAAGGCGTGTGCCACCACCGCCCGGCAAAGTGTTCTTAAATACAGGTTTACAGCACAATGGGAGAACCTCGGAGGGCAGAAGTTCGCTACTGATGTTTTGTAATCTTGCATCTAAACTGTTAATGCCCATTATGCAGGATACACAGACAAGGAACTTCCCTTAAGCATTCAGGAGGGTGGAAAATTATTTTTTTTTATCAAGAGCTCTTTAAGGGGTCTATTAGTTTGCTCTACAATAACCTGACCCTGTGGATTATATGGAATACCTATGATGTGGGACGTTTTCCATGAACTCACAAAGTTATTTAACTGCTGTGACATATAAGCAGTGCCATTGTCTGTCTTAATGGTCCAAGACACTCTCGTGACTAGCATTGCTGACTTGAATATCTTAATAACATTAGCAGCCTTCTCTCCAGGCAAAGCCAGATCATACATAAAGCCCAAGCAGGTATCTACTATTACATGTACATATCTTAAATTGCCAAAGAATGTATAAAGAGTAACATCCATTTGCCATATAGCACTGGACAATAAGCCACAGGGATTTACCACTGCTCTTTGGATGGGCATTAAAGAAGCAAGTGGTGCACAGATAGTACAGATCCTAGATAGATGCTTGCATTGCAAAATTGGCAATTCTGGGAGCAATTTGTGCAGGCCCTGTGGTGACAAATGAAATTGCTGGTCTAGTTCTCAAGCTTGTTCTAATAAATCTACAGCCACTGTTAAAATGATGGTATCAGTTATTTCATTTACCTAGGCCAAGATTCATGGTAGTTTGGAATGTGATCCAATATGTGATAAATACCTGGGCTTATTTCTTTGATTCAATACATCTTCTTTAAAAGCATTGTATTGGCTACTGGATTTAGAGTATCTTTAACCCTTGAGAATGCCAACATTCTTCTCACCTGTAAAGCATACTGACTATCAGAAATGATGTTAATAGGCACATTTTGACACTCCAATGGGATATTGAGAAGTGATGATAATTCTCCCAGCTGTATAGAATCAGGATTTGGAATATCATGTGTTTTGTCTTCTCCCTTTTTCTGAATCAATATTCCATATTTAGTCTTGTTGGCATCTGATAAGGCTATGGTTGTGCAAGAAATGGGCTTAGATGATGGTACTGAGTGAATGGGTATCTCTATCAGGAGCACTGGAAACTCTGCCAGTACTCAACTTTTGGCAAATGGTTGTCAATTGTTGCCATGAATCCAGTAATCATCTCTTGAAAGGAAATGGAATCTGCCCAGAGAGCCTGTGTATTTTTAAGGAAAATGAGAAAATTAACATATCAAGTTCTCTTCCTAAGTCCTTTGAGCTAGCATTCATGCCTTTAGATCAATTTGAAATGTCTAATTAAGCTTAGAGGTAACTTTATATAAATCTGAGTGTGCCTGATGAATGCACATTAATGGACCAGCCTGCCAGAGTGCCCCCAGGAATCCTCCAGGTGTCCACAGGATTATAGCCAACAAGAGCAACTCAGGCTTATGGCACTGCAGGCTGGTGGTAGATAGTATAGTAAGAACCTTTTCTAGATCATTTTGGCCCCAGTAGTGAACTTGACATTCTGTGAGGGGCATGTAGGAACCTCTAAACGTGAGAATAGTTCCCTCATTTCCAGTTTTGGAGTCGGGATGAAGGATTTAAGCCAATTTATTGTCCCACATAATTGTTGTAGTTTGAAAGGGAGTATTTGTCTTTTATATCTAATTTGAATGACAAGGGGTGAACATCCTTAGCAATAACAAAGCCCAAAACCAAAAAGGAGGTACAGTTTGGATATAATCTGGTGCCACAATTAACTTTAAGGAAGCTAAGTCTTATATTTAACAAATGATTTAACAATTTGTTGTAAATAAGCTGAATCAGGGTGTGCCAATAGCAAATCATCCATATATGTACTAGCACAACATCCTTAGGAATATTAACTAGAGCCTAAGCAACATATAACTGACATACTGAGGGAATTTTTTTTTATTCCCTGTGGGAGAACTACCCATTGATATCTCTTTACTGGCTTATGCATGTTTGGTTCCCAGACTGTAAAGGTAAAGTGACTCCTATCTTGTTGCACTAGGGGAATCTGGAAAAAGCAGTCCTTGATATCTAATATTGTGATATAATGGGAAGGAGGAATTGTGCTAGGGTGTGGGAGGCCTGGCTGTGCTGAGACCATTTGTTCCATCTGATCATTGACTGCACAAAGATCTTCCAATAGATGATACTTTTAACTCTTTTGGATTAACAAATATTGGAGTATTATGGCTGCTGATGGATGGTTCTATATATCCAGTGCATGATTGTTCCTCCACCAGGTGTTTTAATATCGATAATTTAGGCTCAATTATAGATCATTGTTCCACCCATACATCTTGGTTAGAAAGCCAATTGGTTGGAATAGGATCTGGTTTTTTAGTAGTGCTGGACTTTGGGGGACAGTGACCCTTAGAATTGACCTAGATGCTGCTCTAGGTCTCAGCCAGTAGGGCCCATTTTTTCATGGACCACAATATCATCAAAGAATATCCTATTATCTGTTTTAAGGACAGCCCCCATATCCTCTAAGATATCCCTGCCCCACAAGTTTCTATGTACAGTGGAGATGATAGGGTGAATGGTTCCTCAACTGCCATCAAGGTCCTTCCAATGGACTGGGCAAGTGGTTAACTTGGAATCTCATTGACCCCCAACTCCATTAATTGGGGGCCAGGTTTAAATTTCCAACATGAGAAATGGAGTGCTTCTGCCTCAGTTAAAATGGTGGTATCTGCACTCATATCCACCAACCCTTTAACAGGCTGCCCATCGAGGAAGATAGTCATCATAGGAGAGTGAAGAAAGATGGCCAGTGTCTAAAAGATCGTTGGGTTTGTAGAGCCTCCTTTTACTTGTGGGGCTGAGGAGCTCCCCTCCTAGAGTTTAAAGGAACCTTGGCCTCTTCTGGTTGGGAGCGGCAGTCCTTGGCCCAATGGAACCCTTTACTACATTTTAGGCATCTAGTCTTAGGCTTAGCCTGGGAGCAGTCCCTCATAATATGACCAGGTCTGCCACATCCTCTGCATGTTCTATCAGTGGAGGGTGTCTTGAGTCCCTAACCTATTCTGTTTATCAGCGTGGAGAGCATTGAGGAAGACTGTGAGGGCAGCAAAGGGGCCACTGTTGGGATCAAGATCTCTAGTAGCTATTACTCATTTATGAATATCCTCATTGCAGATGGCAGCTACTGCATTGTGGGTGGGGACATTAAGACCTTCCCATGTCAATTGTTTAATCAGCATCTCCCAAGTAGGGCCAGGATCTACCCTCTACTCCATTACTTCATTAACCAATGTAAGGAAGATGGTAAAACAACTCCCCTGGCTGCTGGTTGAGGCTGCAAAAGTATGCAGATGGGTCACAAGGAGTGCAAGACTTAAGTGCCCTGAAGGCCAATTCTGAGACCTGTTGGAAATAAGTATGTTGTCCAATTTGGGCTTTTGTGGCAGGGTTAACATATGGTCCTTGGCCTGTGAGCATCTCAAGAGAAACAGCAATGTTGTATTGTATATTAAGATGAGCCTGAGCCGCAGCCTGGTCATGATAGGTAGCACGGCAGTTTATGGAAGACCACAGGCTCCAACACTGTCTTCATCAAATGGTACCAGTCATAAAAGTCTGTAAATGTATTGACCATTGCCATAGGACTTGCTAAAATATGGTGAGTCAGGACGTTATTCATTAGCAGCCTTATGGACCAAGGACAGTTCTGCAAGAGGGGTAGGTATCCATAGTTAGTTGGCCCCATTGGGGCCCACATTAACTGGAAATGCATGGTGGGAATGCACAGCATCATAGGTGGAACAGGATAGGAAATATGAAGAGCAGCTGGCTCAGTGGGCAGGGAGCAAGGCATTTGACTCCATGGATACTGCAGTAGGGGGGTAGCTGCCCATAGCATGGGAGGAGCAGAGAGAGGGGCTGCCAGTGTAGGCTTGGGAGCTACCACAATCATTTCCTCTCTCTTTCCTTTTCCTTTACTTAGGTATGCCTTTCCTCCTCCATCTCCTCATCATCACAGGTAGAGGAAATCATGAATAGAATGGAGATGATAGACAAGTTGGAGTTACATTGTTTGTGGCAGTGTTTATTGTGGGCCTCTATGACCTACTCAGTAGAGGAGGACTTTAGGATAGCAATTATAGCCAACAAAATGGATCTAAAAGACACTTGGAGGGACATTTCCCAGGCCTCTTCCCTTTTTCTAGACAGAAACAGAACTGTCATCCAAAGATCAGGTTCCCACATATTCTCTGGAGAGATCTATGGGGCAAGCACTGCAGCCTCCATCCAAAACCTTTCTAGTTCTGGTGTTGTAACCTGACCCCTGGGCTGGTTAGGTGGGACTTGAAGGCTCCAGTATGATCCTCTTTGTGGTGAGTGGGGAGACTACTCACAGTGGTAGAAGGTACAATAGACAACAGAGAAAGTGAAAATGTGTGTCAGACCCAAGTGTCTCTGAACAAGGAGCGGCTGTCAGGAGTCAGACTGTGGCTCTATTTCCTGAGGGACAGCCCTTATATGGAAACACCCAGCAAGCCTGAATAAAAGGATGTGCCACTGTACCATACAGACAGACTCACAAACAAGACAAACAACAAGGAAAGGAGAGGGGGTCCCGGCCGTTATCTAGCTGCCAGGACTGTGAACAATGAACATGGAGGGGCCTATTCACTGAATTGCACCATTCAAAGGGGTGTTGTACCAGCTCCGCAAGTGAGAGGAGAGACATAAGCAGAACCATGTTCAGGTGCCAACTGTCTCTGGATCCTAATGGCTCCCTCTGGGGAGGAGGTGAGAAGGCATGGCATCCAAGACACAGATGTGGGGATTCAGGTCGCGAACAACAAGCTCAATTTATTCCACAAGAGGCAAGCCTTATATACACATTCCACCCTGCCTGGGGAGGGTTCTGTTGTGAAGGCATCTATTGATGTGATGTGGCTCCCCCTCATTGGTCTAAGTCATCTCACACCACCACTTGGACACCTTTGTCAAGGCTCTCAGGCAGACCCAAGTTGGCTCTCAGGAAGTGTGTTATGTGCTGGCCTTCAAGCAGGCCTGTTAGGGCTGAGTCACCAAACTCTCTTTGACATCAGACATGAAGATACAGAGTTTGTAGTTTGTCTAGCTGGCTTTTGGTCTTGTTTGGTCCTATAATTTTCTCACTATGCTCCCTTTCTTCTATTTTGGAATGGTAATGTATATCCTGTGCTACTATATATTGGTGATCTTCTATTTGATTTTCATTTTACAAGAGAATAGAGCAAAGAGATTGCATGAATTTCAGAAGACACTATGAACTTTGGACTTTAAAACAAGTTGGCGACTTTTATAGACTATGGGGACTTTTGAAGTTGGACCGAATGAATTTCTGCATTATGGTATGGGTACAAGCCTATGGGGGCCAGTGATTGGAATGTGGTAGTTTGAATAGGAATGGCCCACATGGACTCATGTGTGTGAATGCTTGGCCCATAGGGAGTGGCACTATTAGGAGGTATGGCCTTACTGGAGAACACGTGCCCTTGTTGGAGGAAGTGTGTCACTATGGAAGCAGGCTTTGAGGTTTCCTATGCTCATGCTAGGTCTAGTGTAGTAGCCTTATTCTGCTGCCTCTGGATCAGGATGTAGAACTCTCAGCTCTTTCTCCAGCATCATGTCTTCCTATATGCTGCTGTGCTTCTCACCAAGACAGTAATGGACTAAACTTCTGACACTGTAAGCCAGTCCCAATTAAATGTTTCTGTTGCTAGAGTTTTCTTGCCTGGCCCACAGTCAGGACAAATCTCTTTCACCCGCCAGTCCCACTGCCGCTCAGACCCAACCAAGTAAACACAGAGACTTATATTGCTTACAAACTGTATGGCCGTGGCAGGCTTCTTGCTAACTGTCCTTATATCTTAAATTAATCCATTTCTATAAATCTATACCTTGCCACATGGCTCGTGGCTTACCGGCATCTTTACATGCTGCTTGTCCTGGTGGTGGCTGGCAGTGTCTGGCAGCCTCTCCTTCCACCTTCCTGCTCTTTTAATTCTCTCTGTTAGTCCCGCCTATACTTCCCGCGTAGCCACTGGCCAATCAGTGTTTTATTAGCAACACATTTGCCATACAGAACATTCCCACAGCATGTTTCCCTGTATAAGAGTTGCTGTGGTCATTATGTCTCTTCACAGCAATAAAACTAAAACTAAAACACCGTGATTGTCTTTATGTGTCTGGATTACCTCACTCATGATGTTATTTTTAACAGCTGAGTGAAACTCCATTGTGTAAATATACCACATTTGATCTATCCATTCATCAGTTGAGGGACATTTAGGTTGTTTCCAATTTCTGGCTAGTATCAATAAATCTGCTATAGATATAGGTAAGCATAGGTAAGCAAGTGTCCATATATATATATGGGTCTTCAGGTAGATCAACTCCCAGTTTTCTGAGGAACCATCATATGGATTTCCATTGGTGCTATACAATTTTGTACTCCTGTCAGCAATGGAGGAGTGCTCTCCTTGCTCCACATCCTTGCCAGCCTGAGTTGTCAGTTGTGTTTTTGACCTTAGCCACTCTGACATGTGTAAGATGGCATTTCAGTCTATTCAATTGACATTTCCCTGATTGATAAGGATGTTGAACATTTTTAAGTGTTTCTCAGCCACTTCAAGATTCCTCTCTTGAGAATTCTCTCATTAGATCTATATCCCATTTTCAATTGTATTATTTGGTTGTTACTGTCTAGTTTCATGAGTTCTATATTTATTTTGAACATTAGCCCTCTGTCAGATGTGGGGTTGCTGAAAATCTTTTTCCATTCTGTAGGCTGCTGTGTTGTCCTATTGACAGTGTCTTTCAGCTTACAGAAGTGTTTCAGTTTCATGAGGTCCCAATTATTAATTGTTGATCTTAGTGCCTGTATAATTGGTGTCCTGTTTAGAAAGTTGTCTCCTGTGCCTATACACTCAAGACTACTCCCCACTTTCTCTTCTGTCAGGTTCAGTGTTTCTTGTCTTATGTTGGGGTCTTTGATCCACTTCAGCTTGATTTTTTGCAGGGTGAAAGATCTGGGTCTATTTGCGTTCTTCTACATAAACATGTCCAAGTAGACCAAGACCATTTGTTGAAGAGCCATTCTTTTTTTCATTGCCTATTTCTGGATTCATTATCAAAAATCATTTGTCCATGGACATTTGGGTCTTTGATTAGGTTACATTGATCAACCTGTCTGTAATTATGCCAATACCATGTGGTTTTTATTACTGTAGCTCTGTAGTACCACTTGAAGTCAGAAATGGTGATATCTCCAGAGTTTCTTTTATTGTTTAGTATTGTTTCAGCTATCCTTTGTTTTTTTTTTGTTTCTGATGAAGTTGAGAACTGTCCCTTCAAGGTCTGAAAATAATTGTGTTGGAATTTTGATGGCAATTGCTTTGAATCTGTGGATTTCTTTATGTAAGATTGTCAATTTTCTGTGTTAATTCTACACATCCATGAGCATGAAAGATCTCTCCACCTTCTGGTATCTTTTTCAGTTTCTTCCTTCAAAGACTTGAAGTTTTTATCATATGAAGCTTTTACTAGCTTGGTTAGAATTACACTGAGATCGTTTATATTATTTGTAGCTACTGTGAAGGTTGTTGTTTTCCTGATTTCTTTCTCAACTTTTTTGTCATTTGTATATAGGAGAGCTACTAATTGCTTTAGTTATTTTATCTAGCCACTGCACTGAAGGTATTTATCAGCTGTGGAAGATCCCTGGTTAAATTTTGGGGGTTGCTTATGTATACTATCATGTCATCTGCAAATAGTGATATTTGACTTCTTCCCTTCCAATTTATCCCCTTGTTCTACTTCAGTTGTCTTATTGTTCTGGCTAGAACTTCAAGTACCTTATGGAATAGACATGGAGAGAGTGGGCAGCCTTGTCTTGTTCTTGATTTTAATGGAATTGCTTTGAGTTTCTCTCCATTTAATTTGATGTTGGCTATAGGCTTGCAGTAAATTGCCTTTATTATGTTTAGGTGTGTCCCTTTTATCTCTACTCTCTCCAAGACTTTGATCAGGAAGTGGTACTGGATTTTGTCAAAGGCTTTTTCAGCCATCTAATGAGATTATCATGTGGGGTGTTTTCCTTTCAGCTTCTTTATATGGTAGATTACATTGGCTGTTTTTTTATATGTTGAACCATTCTTGCATCCCTGGAATAAAGCCTACTTGATCATGGTGGATGATGTTTTGGAGTGTTCTTGGATTTTTTTGTGAGTAATTTACTGAGTGTTTTTCCATCTGTGTTCATGAGGGAAATTGGTCTGTAATTCTTTTTCTTGCTGAGTCTTTGTGTTGTTTGGGCATCAGGGTATCTGTAGCCTCATGAAATAAATTTGGAAATAGTCCTTCTGTTTCTATTTTGTAAAATAATCTAAGATTTGACTTTCACTTTTCTTTGTAAGTCTTACAAAATTCTGCACAAAAAGTACCTGGTCCTGCACTTTCTAGTTGTTGTTGGGGAACTTTCAGTGGCTGCTTCTATTTCACTAGGGGTTATGTGGCTATTTAAATAACTTATCTGGTCTTGAATTAATTTTGATAAGTGAGATATATTGAAAAAATATCCATTTCTTTTAGATTTAACAAAAAAGAAAATCTATCAGATTATATTCATTTCTGTGCATATTCAGGACCTCCTATTTGCAAGAAAAGGGTATGCCCAGACTCTTAAGGGAATGACAATACAACAATGTTTCAGCAATATTGGTGATAATGCTGTGTATATTATGTGCATCTCAGAAAGGAAGGCATGTTTTAAATGTAGTCAGCTTGGGCATTTGGTAGAGTATGCCCCTCTACACATCCAGCCTTGAAAGGTAAAGAGGAGCTTTCTGTGGCTATTTGTATTGCCTAGGCTTTTTCCTCACTGCCTGAAGCATAAGGTCTGGGCTTTCCATCTCAAACTGAACAGATTTCCTAGTACATCCCTTAGCTATAAATACAGCATGAGGCTTGCTGTAGTCCCTTCAAACAATAGCAGAATTGACTTAGCCTTTCTAGGGAGGGAAGCCCCAAGTGATAAGCACAACATATCTTTCCTCTACTAGGCTATTACTGGGTCACCTGCCTTGGACCATTCTGGCTCATCCTATAGTGTATTAACACTTGAAATGATGCCTCAGGCTATCCATACATGAGAATTGATTCCACCACATTATTGCATTATTTATTAGTTAGATTTAGCTTGACTGCTTTGGGATTTTATGATTTGCCTTGCATCCCTTAGGTCAATTATAAGGTATAGATTTAAGTTATGACTCTTTCTCCATAAGGAATGTCCACAGTATGCTCCAGTCAGCCTATAGCCCATTTAGAATAATCTCACTCCCAGAGGGAAATAATCATATTCTTACTGGTTTTGTTTCATCTGATGATCTTTTGGACACAATGGTTTGAACTTCACTGGGTGGGACAACAACTTTCTTAGGCAGAGGTAAGAATAATTGAAAAAATGTTTCAGAGTCTGTTGGATACTGTTCTGAAGTATCTGTGATACGTTTGAATGTTTGGCCTATGACCTAGCCCTGTAGAAGGCTGTCATAGAGCAGCTGCAAAGTATTTCAAAAGTTCAGAGACGTCAGAGTGTGCTGTCCTTCTCACCTGGGAAACACAAGAGGTTTGTCAAGGAATATTTGGACCATATGTCCTTTCTGTTTGTACTTTTATTTGTGGGGAAGGGATCTGTTCTCTATAAGGAGCAATGTTGTATGTTCCCACACAAACTGTTACTCATCACATGTTTCAACAATGATGTGACTCCCAAAGAGATTAAAACACAGAATGTCAAGAAATGATATTTCCTGTTATGCCTTTGTCTAATTCAATGTCTCAGTTATGCAATGTATGGGAGTTTTGCAGCATTGTCTCTCTTTTCTCTTTATTGTATCTTTTTTTGACACTGTGTGTGTGTGTGTGTGTGTGTGTGTGTGTGTGTGTGTTTCAAGACAAGGTTTCTTTGTGTAGCTTTGCACCTTTCATGCAACTCACTCTGTAGCCCAGGCTGGCCTCGAACTCACAGAGATCTGCCTGCCTCTGCCAAGTGCTGGTATTAATGTTGTGTGCCACCATCCCCCAGCTATGATATTGTATATAACGGATGCCTTCTTTGCTATTCACCCTTCATGCTCAGGTCATCTCATCTTCAATTCAAAACTGTGCAAATATATATATATATATATATATATATATATATATATATATATATATATATATATATATATATTTGCACAGTTTTGAATTG